>VZRU01017229.1:301497-358389 GCA_013398155.1 Pedionomus torquatus | reverse complement strand
AAAAAAAAAAAAAAAAAAAAAAAAATAATCTGAGTTATCTATAAGCAAGCCCCTGTGTTTCAGGAGAAGGATGACAGGAAAAGAGGAGCAGAGGCACTGTGGCTCAGTTCTCAGATCTGGTGGTGGGCATCCCATTGCTCCCCCATGCACATATATTTCCATCAGTCCACTCCAGGGAGAAGACGAAGGGTGAAAGGGTGTCCTGTTAAGCTTTCCTGTGCTCTAGGGCCAAACTCAATTTCACAGTAATTTAATTTAATGCTGATTCGCTACCTAGCAATTGTACAGTCATTCTGAATGTGCCCTCTCATCGGTCTGATAATAAAGAGCATATTCTGCTCTGAAAATTACTGGAAATGTGAACTTCATTAGTGTTCATTTTCTTTGGGGAATCCTCTGTTTCTCTCTGTGGTCTGGCCGCAGGAGTTCTGTAAAAGAACAGTTTATTAGAGCAGAATAACCGTGTCTGAACTACAAGAAGTGTGTTTTGGTTCTGAGAAATCTGATTACAGAAAAACAATCACTTGCAATTGCAGAGGAGGCCTCTTCTAGTGTACCCTTGGCTTTTCAGTTGGTTTTATTGGTGCAACATGTACTGTAAAAATGCATAACATACAGGTGAATAAGCTCTTGTGGGTTAGTGTATCTGTTTCTTCTGCAGTGTATAGGTTTATAGTTTACTGCTTTGTCTTGCTCTTTCAGTGTCCCCAACAGTTGGACTTCAAAACTTCCTCTGGCAGATCCTTCTGCAATCCAACATATCTTCCAATTAGCAAAATGTTCATTATATGCAGCTAATATGGTATGGATTTACTCGTTCACTTTCACTACTGCTTCTTGGGACCCTCTGAATAATAAGATACTCCATCGCAGAATAATTCATAGACTCTTTTTTCTGAGCACTGTATCTTTCAATAATCAATCTAAATTGCAAAATACCTTAAACAGCAGCATTGTGTGCCTTGTGCTATTTAAAAATCATGAAAGCAGTGGAACGAAGGATGAGGGAGCAGATCCATTCTCTACTCAATATAGTATCATCCTTGAGAAGGGGACATTGTAAAGACATTGATATATACATGGATGATAAAAAATTGGACTTTTATGTATTTGGGAGGTGAGACTGAGGTGTATATCATGAACAGTGACACAGCTTAATAACAAATAACAGCATATATTCAAGAGGAGCATGTAAGGAAAAGGGGTATAATCTATAAAGTTAATTTAGTATCCTAAAAGGTGCCATACTGTATGTAATCTGTGCATCCATAGACTCAGGGTATGGGCAGCTGCCAGGTGAACTACACGTATCGCTATGAAAAAATGGGTTGGGCAAAAGAGTAAGTGCTACCCTTCTCCAATTTTTCTGTCTTTGTCGTGTCTGGAACCTTTCTAGGATTGTGTCAGTTGCTGTAGAAACACATATTAAAAGCAGGACCTAATTGGATGGGTGGTCTCAACCCCAGTGAAATGAGTTGTGTGTGTTCCTAACACAGGGGGTAGCAAATGAAAAGAGAAGCAGACTCAGCATGGTGAGGAGCAGTCTCAACATGCTACTGACCACACTGTGTCTGACAGGAGTCACAAAAAAGGAGAATCACTAGGTTTTTTTTCTGCATTTTCTTCCTGTTTCTGTTATACTCAAAATTTTGTTTGTGGGCAGAGAGGAAACACACCTTATATATGTTAACACCATTTCCCACAGCATTCTTCTGGGGAAACTGGCTGCCCATGGCTTGTACAGAAGTACTCTTTGCTGGGTAAAAATCTGGCTGGAGGGCTGAGTCCAGACAGCAGTGGTGAATGGAGTTAAATTCAGTTGACAGTCAGCCACAAGTCATTCTCCCCAGGGCTTGGGATTGGGGCTGGTTCTCCTTAATATCTTTATCAACAACCTGGATGAGGGGGATCAAGGGCACCCTCAGTAAGTTTGCAGATGACATCAGGTTGGGTGGGAGCATCAACCTGCTTGAGGGTAGAAAGGTTTTTCAGAGGATCTGGACACTGGATCAACGGGCCAAGCCACTGGCATGAAGTTCAACAAGGCCAAATGCCAAGTCCTGCACTTGAGTGACAACAACCCCGGAAGTGCTACAGGCTTGGGGAAGAGTGGCTGCAAAGCTGCTTGGTGGAAAAGGACTGGGGGGTCTTGCTTGACTGACAGCTGAATATGAGCCAGCAGTGTGCCCAGGTAGCCAAGAAAGCCAACAGCATCCTCACCTGTATCAGGAATAGTGTGGTCAGCAGGACTAGAGGAGTGATTATCCCCCTGTACATGGCCCTGGTGAGGCTGCATCTCTAATATGGTGTTCAGTTTTGGGCCTCTCACTACAGGACAGACATTGAGGTGCTGGAGTGAGTCCAGAGAAGGGCTACAAAGCTAATGAGTGGTCTGGAGCACAAGTCTTAGGAGGAGTGGCTGAGAGAATTGGGATTATTTGGTCTGGGGAAGAGGAGGCTGAGGAAAGACCCTATTACACTTTGCAACTACCTGAAACAAGGTTGTAGAGAAGGGGGAGTGAGTCTTTTTTCCCAAATAACAAGCAATAGGACAAGGGGAAATGGCTTCAAGATGCTCCAGGGGAGGTTTAGGTTGGATATTAGGAAAAATTTCTTCACCAAAAGGGCTATCAAACATTGGAATGGGCTGCCCAGGGAAGTGGTAGAATGGCCGTCACTGGAGGTATTTAAAAGACAGGTAGACATGGTGCTGAAGGACGTGCTTTAGTGATGGTTTTGTCAATGGTAGGATGATGGTTGGACTCGATGATCTTAAAGGTCCGTTCCAACCCAGACAATTCTATGTCTAGATTCTATAAAGCCAAGAACTTATTGTTAGCTTAACTCAATATTAATACTCTAATACAAGAATCATTATTAATCCAGACCTCATTATTACAGAAAGAATGTATCTATTCAAAAAAGGTTTCATTATTATTATTATTATTATTATTA
Source organism: Pedionomus torquatus (assembly GCA_013398155.1). NCBI lineage: Eukaryota > Metazoa > Chordata > Aves > Charadriiformes > Pedionomidae > Pedionomus > Pedionomus torquatus. The sequence goes on along the minus strand of VZRU01017229.1, from coordinate 355,434 downwards.
TATAATTAAAATTCATAGTTTCTACCCCTTTTGCTGGCATTATGCTTATCCTTACCCAGCCCCTCTGGATCATTCTGGTGGTGTGGTGGGCACTACAGAGAATCATCAGCATCTGGACTTCTTCACTGGGAGGAGTCTGAAGTTTATATTGAGGGTTTCTTCTTTCTTACTCCAAGATCCACTCTGGGTCATTTTTGCATGGTTGATAACAGGCTTTTGCAACTTATGGTCTCCTCTTTTGTCTGCAGCTCCAAATTACATCCATATTTCCATATACAGTGTCTTTTGCCTATTTAAGAATGATTTCTTTATCTTTGTTACCCCTAAAAGCAGTTTTGTCACACTGCCAGTCTGCATTAGGGACCATAGGTGAGTTGTTCATAGCCATGGGTCCCCAGTGCCAGCCTGAGCCCTGTCTCTTGTCACCTGGTGCCTTCACTCCTATATGCCCTGCCCTGTGTTTCCCCCTCTCAAGACCTCTACTGTTATACTGATTCTGTACTTCTCTTGACAATGTCATTGTGTTACAGTCATAAAAATCCTGTTCTGCACAGGATAATTGCTTATTTCTATTATCTACATAAAAATATGGCCATACAACACAGAGATAAACATAAGTAAAACAAATTAGCCATAGATACCTGGTCAATTAGAGGAATTGCTGTCACAGCTAAACCAGGAGAAATGAATCTGCAGGCAGGTCAGGAAAAGTTCAGACAGCAAACCTGACAACCCTGTCTTGAGTCCTTGCAAACTCAATACAGAGCCTACAGCCTGTTACTAGCAATACCAATTCCTGTTACTGGGCTTGGAGCAGTGTTACAGCCACTGGTGGTGGTGTTAGACACATGTTTGGAGTGGATTGGCCTCTGAATTCCTACAGCTGGCAGCAGGATGAGCTGGGAAGGTATTAACTTTCTGCTCTGCTACAAATAGCTGTTGCACGTCATTGTGGAAAGCTTATAAACTCAAAAAACTGTCTTAACCTTTATACTTGGGAGTAAACACAACACATGAAATGTGGATTATTCCTGTAGAAATATAATCAGGCCTGACCCACCTCGCTACCTACCAAGTAGTTACCCTGGTCTGAGGAAACCAGGTGGTCCTCAGAAAAGTTTAGTCTTAGTCTTACTTTTTTCTTAGTAAGAAAACTTACTCTGTGTATTTTTGGTTCTTCCTTCTGTGGCAGAGATGGATGTATATTACCTAAGGTGTGTATGGGTGAAATTTACAATATCAGCCAAAGCAAAAAAGGAGCCAAAGATAGAAACACTGTTTCTCAAAGGGAATAATGGAGTAGGATAAATACTTACGCCTCGTATTTCTGAGTTCTGGAGGACTAAGCCTCCTCTTATAAAAGATGCATGGAGACAAAATGATTTAGCTCAATTATATACAAAGAGCCAACATCCCAAGAAAAATAATCAAGCAAAGCATAGCTGGAAAGCCTGGAGCGTTCACAGCTGCAACTCAGCAAGCCCAGCAACTGGCTGAATCCAGACCTCATATATCAGCAAAAGAAGGCCAGTAGGACAATGTGTCCTGGCTATGACAGCCCTTTGTGAGAAACTTATGGCAAAGCCTCACTTTCCATAGATTTATAAAGCTCAGGCCAGAAAAGATCATCTAGTTTGATATCCTGTATATCACAGGACATTAAATTTCTTCCAGTTAGTTTTGAGTTGAGCCCAATAACTTAGGTCAGCCAAATGCATTTGAGTCTTCAGAATGTTAAATTATATAGTGCCAAAGAAAGATATTTAGTAGCTTGCTGTTACTTAAAATTATTTAATTATAAAGTGTGCATTAAACAGCATTGCAGATCATTTTAACTGATTTTGCAGATCCATGAGCTCTGATGAGTCTTGCTTTTATGGTGTAGAAATAAATTATTCTGTAGAGCATTATTTCAAGGTTTAAATAGCTTGGTTTCACCACACAGTTACACCTAGCAGTACATCTCCTCACACTCTGTCAAAATCAGAAAGTCTGCCCTGGGGTCCTTAGGATAGATTTACCTTGGATGCCTGCTCCTGCACAGATTTATGTAGAATGTAGAAGGGGATTTTTTCTACTTCTTTTTTCAATGAGGCTATTTCGTGCTTTTCTGTCTTTTCAAAGCAGCGACAAATGGAAGGCTGGGTTCATTTGTGACTATCTCCCTGTGTTCTTGTAGTGTTTCACAGTTTGATCCAATCAGGAATGAGACTAATTTTACCTTTGAATCATTCATTCTTCCTCAATCTACAAAGTATTCCTGAGTTATATTTGATTGGGCAAATTCTCATCCAAACTCTAGCTATTAACAAGGATATAAGGGATCTCCTGCTGTCTTCTCCAAACAGTCTGCATTGTGTAATTACCAATATAAGGTCCTTATCATTTCATGATGATTTTGTAAATCATGATGATATGTAAATATAAGATTAGGTAGTGTAAGAACTGATCTTTGTGGGATGCTGAATACATTCAATTTCAATTGCAAGAGCTATTTGCAAGGGAAAAAAATGGTGGGGTGTGATTCTTCATTATATCATGGAAAGATGGTATGGAAAGCTGGTGACCTCACATTCAGTGCCAATGGAACTGGGACCACACATGAGGACCAAAGGAGCTGGAGCTTGCTAGGAGAGCAAGTATCGTTCACCTAGGCCCATCACCCCAACTTTTGCTTTTCTTGGAAAGAGATCCACCTAATGCGTAGATCTGAAGTATGCCAAATTTTCACCAGTTTTATGAAAAAGATAAATAAATGCCCACATTCCCCCATATGTGCATTACAGATAATGAGTTGCCTCTGGAGGCCTCCAAAAGGTGATCCTTTCTAGCAGTTTTCACTAGTTAGACACAGGCAGACAGGGTGTACCCCTTATATCCTTCAGAAGGTAATCACAATAATCTGCTTTTCTCTGTTGGTTATATTAAGAACTCACTCTGTGTAGGCTGCTTCATTAGGTGCCTAAACTGTAATGAAGCCTAGATGTTCTAAGTTAGGTGAACAGGCTCCTATGATCAGCATGTTCTTACCACTAATTACCCCATGTCATCTAACTCCAGATAAGAGCACACTTTTAATGAGCCTGCATTTTGTCCGCTGGTGCTTGGAAGGCAACTATGAAGAGCAGAAGTTTCTTTTTCCTGAAAATGGGCTATGTTGTGATGGTCAAAGGCAAATCAGCAAATTGTCTTGAATCCATTACAACATAGTATTGGCAGGCTTCTTTTCTGAACCCATAGTTATGCTGGGATTGCAGAGCTTCTCCAAAATAAAAGGGAGCAATGGCTCCTTTTGGATTTGACTCAGTAGTGTTCATATAATACAGCAAAGAAATGCTAATAGGTTAGTAAATTAGAAGCCTCTATCTACATTTGTCCTTGGAGAGATGGTAGATATAATTTTCTAATAACCTTGTTAGCCTCTTCTCATTCAGTGGGCTGGATTAACAACCAGTACAATAACCTAGTGGGTGTTTCATATAACAGAATATCTGTTATGAGTAAAACTCAGCTTAACAGGCAACCAGTGCAGACAGTGATGCTTTACCCTCTGTAATATAAGCTAGGTAGCTATTCTGTGCTGTGGTGTAGCAGAGGATGAGACACTGGAGACCATTCACAGGTTTCTCATTTCCTCCCAGCTTCCTGACAGCTAAACAATATAATTGACTTTGTGGTATAGTGCCTTATTGTGAGAAATGTACCTCAGTATATTGCAATAAAAAAGAAACATCTGAATGTTCTACAACTCTGTTGCAAATACTGTAAAGTTTCAGTTGGCCGTTCGGATCATACTATTGCAGTAGATGAATTAAGAGGAAGTGGTTTATACTTTTGTTTTTCCACTCAGCCCTGCAACTGAGAACATTCAAAGGGTGCAAATAATATTTTTAGACTTTCTATGCAGAGTTACTGTTATAATACGAGGAGGGTGGTTTAGGCTGACAAGTTTTACTTCATGCTTGGAGTTGTCTCAGTGCCTGCTTCAGTCAGTTATGACAGCAAAGTTTATTTGCAACAGCTCTCTGAACAGTGTTTACTTGGTCACATGCAGGCATCTGGGCATGTCTCCTAAAAGGGGACCCAGTATTAGTAAGAAAAATCCTCCCAAACAACATCACTCTCACAGCTGTAGGTCATAACAGGCAAGTGCTCTGCCTTGTCACTGCGCTGGAGAGACTTCTCCTTTTCTGGCAAATAAGAAATTGCTCTGGGAATCTGAATTCCAATGGTCTGGTGACAAAGCAATGTTTATTAGGTCTAGGAGCTGTAGAAAGTTTAATGGGATTTGGAAAGGACCATAAAAGTGAAAGAAAATCAAATTATTGTCATAGCACACAGAGTTTGTGGTGGTGGTGGGAAAGCAATAGGCAGAACATCAGAAACAAGATTTTTTTTTTTTAATGCAGAGGGGGTCTGACTAAAGCACCTTCATTTAAAAGACATTCATGTAACAGGAAGTTATAGTGCTAATGAGGAGATAGATGTTCACCAAGGACCTTCTCAGTGACCTTAGACAAATCAGTGTTTCTCAGTTCTTTGTGAAATTAGTATAATAATACTTCTTTCAAATCAGGAGTGCTTGTGTGAAAGATGTATCTGATAAGGGGGCTTGGTACTTCGATATATAAGTACCTAAAAGGCAAGGAAGAAATCTAAGAAGAGATTGATCCAACTGCTTTCTTAAGGTGCAAATCCCATAAGAATCATGAATATAATATTTTGCCCAGTGGCACAGATGGTGTTACCTCACAAGATGCTGATGCAAGATCTAGCCTAAACCTCCAGCACCTGATAGCTAAATGCTTGCCTGAAGTAAGATCAGCTGGAACTAAATCATTTCGATACATTTTGTGTGCTTGTGTCTTTAGTAAGGAATAGGATTTCCTCCATGAAAGAAAATATAAATATGGTTTATTAATCTTTCCACATTAATTCCTTATAACTGCTTAGAAGGGCTGTTTTAAAGTGTTTTCAAAAAATAAAGTTTTAGGATTACATTTGCAAGGCATGTAGCTCATCTGCTGAATGGCTTGCACTCATCACTCCCTTAGGTGCTCATAAAGATGCAATTCTTTGGCTACTTTTCATTACAATTCCTACCTATCTAATCTCATAATACAAAACCAAGGTATGCTTCATAAGTCACAAAATTTCAAAAAGATAAGTACTTCCTTCAAGCTAAGACAGGTTAGTCTGTAAGGCTCATTGTCATGGTATCTTTTTGACCAAGAATATACCAGGATTCAAAAACTGTTTCATATTTATACAGACAACACAAACAGCAATAGTAGGATTTTAAAAGATTTTTAGAAGTAATACAAATCCTTGCGCTTCAGGGCACAAGCCAATCTCTAATTAATCAAGGTTAGAAAGAAATCTTTAGGAAGAACTGCTCTGGTGTACGGTTCTTGAAACAAGTTTTTAGCTTGTTACTCTCAAGTACTTCATGTTGAAACAAGCCTGGACTGGAAATACAAGTGATCAAGTTCCATGTGGGATTTGCTATTTCTGTTCCTCATTACATATTTATCATGCAGACAGTTATAAGTCCCTCACACAGTACTTCTGCATTATTCCCCGTTTTCTAGTGTCACAGTCTATACAAACTGATTGAACGGGATATTCTCTGCAGTCTCAGGAGCACGCCAGTGTTTCTTCCTAACTATACAACCCAGCTGTCTTCATTATATGTCTGATCAATAAATATCGAAAGAAGTAAAGTGGACAAATGAAAAGCACTCATTCAACAAGGATTTTTCCCAGGAAAGGCTTGATTTCAGATATTAATAAATATTTATATCTAATTCATTATTTCCGTAGACTACAGAAGAATGGAGAATTTGCACTTAATTTTGCATTGTGCTTCCAGTAATCCATGCAAATGACTTCCATGTTTCTATAATGCTACAGTCATTCTACACAAGAAATAATGCTCTTCCCATGTGTGAGTGCCTGTCCTCCATGTTGCCAGCTGAGCAGGTTGAAAGGATGGGCTGTCTCTCCCAGTCTCCAAATCACAGGTCAAGAACAGGCTATGGGTGCAGCATGCAACCCTAAGCGTTTCACAACTGCCCCTTTTTATCTCTTTTTCTGTAGTCTGGTTTCTCAAATCCAGGGAGAAGTTCTTAGTGAAAAGGAAGGGCTATACAACACTGGTCTGGTGGTGGGAGCTTCAGCCAGGGTACTGGAGACAGGTGTTTAGCTACTTGCTTTGCCTGCTTTAGATTAGGGGCATGATCCTGGTTCTCCCACGCTTTAGATGAGTGACCAAATCACTGAGCTATCAAGGCAATCACTCCCACTCTCTGGCCCTATTAGTAGTTCATTAGCAAATCAAACAGAGAGCATCAGGCTGAACCAGGGTCTCCTACTCCTTGGTGTGTGCCGGGCTGTCTGATACTCGGTGGTCAGGATTTCTGGAAACACCTCCAGGAGAGTTTGGCTTCATCTTACTGAGAAAGAGGAGGAGTTCTGAAATCTCAAAAAGTGTCTGAGATATGGGCTAAAAAACTTTCACTCAGCTCCAACCCTGAGTTTCTCATAGACTTGCACCCACATATCAAAGATCAAAGTCTGTGTAAAAGCCGATATTTCTGTCCTCTTGTATGCTAATTTTTGCAGAGATAGAACTAATGCAATTTTCTCAATTTAAACTAATGGATGCAGATGCAAGAAGATGGGCACTAAGGGATCTGTAACCACTACTGAGTCAATCCAGTAGCATGCCAGTCCAATATGAGAACGATCACCCAGGCTCACACAACCACAGAGAAGGGTCTGCAAATTCAAATTTGCAAGTAAATCTGTAAGCCCACTACTTGAGCAGAAGAGAATGGCAGGAGATGAAGGACAAAGGTGCAGTTGGACTTGTGCCCAGCTATAGGCTTTCAGGGAAATGTGTGTAGCTGAGTACTGAGATGTCCTCGCTCAACAGAGAGAAGAGGGAAGAGGAAATAGAGAAGCATTTTTTTTAACCCTTCTGTGAGTTAAGCATATATATTAACTCTGTGGAACTGCTGAAGCAAGTTGTAAATGATGTATTAAATGGAAAATCCTTGCCCACTGTGCAGAGTGTATGACAGGGCTGTGCATTTGCTGCTGTACTGTGCTATTTGCTGTGCTAATCAATTCAGACAGAGCCACAAAACACTCCAAGCTCTGAAGTTTTGGATAAAAGAAACTAAAAAGGCAGAACACAAGTATTCTATTTTGTGGGATGATTTAGTGGTTTAAGCATCTGATCTGAAACACCTAGATTCCAGGAAACCACAGGTTTAAATCCCAGCTGGGTTCATTTCATCCTTTTATCTCTCTAAAAGAGATAAATTTAGTACTCTGCAGTTTTACTGTGAGGGGTTCCCAGAGACAAAATCTTTAAAAACAAACTCAAGTTCTTCATATTTTGGAATCCTTTTATTCCATAAATTTTAAAAAACATTGTGTCAATCTTGATGGCAAAAAAGTATATTTTGTTTATCTCCTGAGGGCAACGAAGAGGCAGCTCACATGGCCCATGGGGAATGCATCTCTGCAATTAACCTGGTTGAAATGTCCCAGGTTGCATATCACTGTATTTTATGAGACCTCAGTGGAGATCAAGGGCTGGCAATCACTTGGGTAGTACTGAACAGCCTGGGTATTTCCAATGAACCCAGCTGGGCTCTTCCAGAAATCGAGAGCAGCATTCATTCGATATGTATATTAGAACCTGGTACTAAAATACTTAGAAAATTTCATCAAACATGAAAGACTAAAGACGGAGAAGTGTGCATGAAAAATCCTGCCACTGCTTTTGAAGTTGGACAAAAATGATTTTATCACAAACTGAAATTCTGGAAGATTCATTATCTCAAAGCACACCATTCCTGGAAAACTAAGACACAGTAAGATTCATCAGTAGAGACAACTGTGTTACTTAATCTCCTCATTTAAGTGGCATTCAGATGAGTGAATAAGTGGCATTTACATTTAAATAGGCATAACTACATCCTGTAGCTCCTCCCTTGCTGGTGCTTCACCCTTCCTTCACCTCTACACTTCAAAGAATCACAGAATCTTCATGGTTGGAAGGGACCTCTGAGATCATCATGTCCACTCAACTTCTTTCCTATTGAAACTCCTTACTTTTCATGGTGGCCTCATGCTCATGTTCTTGAATGGGAGTAGCTTAGACTGGACAGGTAAACTTGAACATGTGGGTTTCTATCTCCTCTTGGAAACACAGAAAAATGTAGGTTGGAAAGGACCTCTGCAGCCCAACCCTTGTTTGAGCCAGGGCTCCCTTTACAGGACATTTCACATCAAGAGTGAAAACCTCCAAAGATGGAGATCCACAAACTCTCAGTAAACCAACACTCCTGTCCTTCTAATCTTACTACAAGGAATTTTCTCCTTATGGCCTGACAATTTCTCCTGTTGCAATTTTTTTCCCTATTATTATTATATACTCTATTATGATGTCCCCTGTTGACAGGCAAGTCTTGTGACATGAGTTTTTGCCTTTTTCTGTGAACTTCTTCACACGGCAGTGTCCCTCCCTGCTAAACAGTGTGACTTTCAATGTTGTTACCCATCTCTGCAGCAACTGGGAACTCTTTTGAACAGCCAGATCTCAATCTGTCAGTTCTGTGTTCCCCAGGATGCAAGGGGAGTATGTCAGTGCAGTAGGAGTCAAATGTAGAACACTGTTACTGTTGGTTCTGGGTTTACTACATAGACATTTCCATTTCCTCAGTTTATGTTGGTTCTGGGTTTACTACATAGACATTTCCATTTCCTCAGTTTTCAGCCAATACAAGCAGCTGGAATTTTGTTTTTAAACTTTTTTTATGATTTTTTTTTTGTAGAAGTCATTCCCTGTTTGAAAACAGCTTTCTCCTCTGTTCACACTGACAGCAATTCTTTGAAAATGGCATTGGTTGCTCTGTTATTTCATGTTAGGCCAAGGTCAGAGCTGAGTGTGAACTCTTAACACTTTTCCTACTCGAAACACTCAACGCTCAGCAGAAGACTTGGCTCTCCATTACCGATCTCTGCAAGGACAGCAGACAGCAAGACACCCCTAGGTGGAATGAAATCATCTCAACCCATTTGTTTGGTACCGTTTAAAGCCCAGACAAATTACTAAGAGCCTCCCAGAAACAGGTCAAGAGGAGAGCCCAGCCTGGACCATTGACCCTGACATAGCTCTTCCCTTCCTCAGTTCTACCCTGGCCAGGGTCAGCATCGTTGCTCAGCTGGTACTGGATTCTGCCATCTGCAAGGCCACTGCTCCTTCAGCTACTCCCAGCCACAGCTCCATGCCTGACCAGCTCCATGACTGACCCATCTCAATGGTCTCTGCATTTAGGTCCTGGGCACATATTTTCCAGTTTCACCATTTTTGCTGCTACATCTTGAATCCCTTGCTAACGTCTACCAAAGCAGAGTGTGAAGGATGCTAATAACAAATGAAGCCGTACAGGCGAAGACCTGGTAACACGGCAGCTGAGGCATTCGTGCAGAAGAGAAAAGCTGCCTGCACCGAGGATGAAATGAAAAGTACATCCTTGTGTTTAGCACTTCAGAAGATTTCCTTGGGTGGAACAGCTTTTGTCTCGGCCAGAAGCAGTGTCATCCCCTAGGAAACAGTCATCCTCTTGGAAATAAAGATGTATTTAGATTACAGAAACTTCCAAAAAAAAAAAAAAAGAAGGCAAAATCACAATACAAAGCATTAAGGTTAGAAAGTGATGTCTGCTTTGAAAAAAAAGGATCAAATACTTACCAGGGCTGAGAGTGTTCTGTCTGAAAGAAATGCCTTTATGAGAGATATAAAAGTAATAAAAATAGCCAGTACTCACAAGAACCGGTAAAAAATTAGTCTCTTTCTGGGCAAAGATCTATCTGTACATTAGGTTAAAAAAAACCCACAACACCACAAACTGGACAATCAAAGAGGATTTTTCTCTCTAGTGTGTATTTTCTTGGCAGTTCTGCTCACTTGTGGATGGTGTTAAAGCATTTTAGTTTTCGTTGTAGAAAATAGAGTCAGAGAAAGCAGAAGTGGAAGGGACCTCAAAAGGTCATCTAGTCTGTCTCATTGCCCAAAGGCACAGTCAGCTATGACAATGCCATCTGGACAGATGTTTTGCTTCTTGAACAGGCATTTCACACATCCATAAAGACTAGTTCAAAATTAAACCATCTTAAACACTAACTGTATTAAACATAACACGTAGTTACACTGTCTTAGCAGCACTTGAGAGAAGGAAACCATTTCAGCTTTCTTTTTCTCCTCTAATTTCCTGCTATGCTGTCTGGAAAGAGATGCTAATTCACTGTTGGTAGGCAGGGGAGAGAGTGGCAGGGATTCGGCGAGCAGCCCTGTTCCCCCTGGCAGCAGAGACAGGCAGAGCCCACTAAGGGGTCTCTACTGGGAGAAGCGGCACTGTCTGCAATGACAGCGCGTTGATAGCCATGCAGTCGCATTTCCCAAATTTAGCATCGTGGGCCCAAGTCGTGAACCCACTAGGAATTAGGTCTGAGAACAAGAAGTGACTGCAGGGGGGGTATTACTAGCTCAGATCTGAAACAGAAGTGAAAGTGCTGGGGCATTTGGGGAGGAGACTTTCAGAGAGTAAGCAAAAGGTCGAGCAAATGCACTGTCATAGTTGTTCACTCTGGGACAGTTACAATTTATTTGAGTCTAGTTTCTGCTGATGTTAATTGAATTTTGCACCTTATGCAAATGTGTACTTTCTTCGTCCTTGTCCTTTAAATATTACACTTCTTGTTGCTTTTCACAGGGTTGGTGGAATAGTTTGTCAAAATCAGATGTGAGCAGAGAAGTCATACTGTAGAATTAAAACTATTAGATATGCAAGTGACAGAAAAGTGATATGATGGCTCTTTTCAGCCAAGTCAGTTTTCCTTGGTGAAATTCACTACTTTTGGTAACTATTTTTACAGTTATCTTATTGCTTATTTCATTTATTTGGTCAGCCTAAGCTGTGAGCGAGATGACACACATAATCTTTGCACCTAATTCAAACTCTTAACTTAAAGTTTGAAGACAGAAAACCTTCCTTGACTGCTAATTCTACAAGAATTTAAAATCAGTACCATCTATCTAAAACCTTAGAAAATATTCAGGAGGACATCTTAAGAAGTATCTTGAAAACGTTTCTTGAAATACGACATTTAGGCACTATATAATGAGGTTTCAGCATAAATGGATGCGAATGTGTAACTGTGATTACACTTCATGCACAGATGCAGAGTGCTGGATGTGTGGTTGACAGAAGAGTAGGTCTGTAGTAGCAGAGTGTCATTCACTGCTGTATCCTGGAGTGTAGTCTTCCCATTACATCAGATGATTTCCAAGTAAATTCACGGATTTTGTCACTGGAAGGTCAGACCTCTTCAGAGCATCTTGCCTTGACTATGAACGCTGTGAGCTGTACAAGCACCGAGTCAGTGCATAATGGCAATTTTCAGCTGTTCACAAATCAACCACAATGCACTGGTTTTTACCAAGTTTTCATTTCTTCAGTGAGGAATTTTTTTCCAAACCAAATTTTAGCTTTTGGGTGTTTTCTCTGTAGAGGCATCATAACTTTATATGACAAAGGAAATATTTTTACACTGTGTTTGGGAAGAAGGTCACAGCCACAGTGGAGAGACTTTCTTATCGTGCTGAGAATTTCTTCTTAGGCTATAAGCCTGAGACTTTATTCAGTCATCCTTTCAGCTCCAGCTCATGTGTCAGTGTCTTAATGTCTACTCTAATGAGAAAACGGCCTTCAGGATGGTGTTTCCTGTCTGTAACAAAGATAAAGCTCTATCTTTGAGACACACTTGTTACTTCTATTGTTTTTTGCTAGGACATAACCCAAGTCTTTTCAAGTCATTGTGAAGATTTCAGTTCTTCCCTAGAGACCAGAATCCACCATGAGGAAAAATGCAATAGGATAATTTAATTGTTTTTTATTTTGATGAAGCTTACCCTTTCTAGAGTTACCAACTTTAGGAGTATCTCCACACATCTCCCTCCTTCCTTTTCAAGACTTTTAACCTGCCTGAATGATGATTTGTGTAATATTTCCTTTCAGCAGAAAACTCCATTCTAAATATGTTTCTCTACCAATGTCATCTTTTCAAGGGCAAGTTTGAATGTTGATTTGCACAGCTAGAACATTATGGTTCTTTTTGTGGCACCACAGCGCTATGACTCACGTTATCAAAACCAGTGCTTAGTAAAGTAAGTTTAAGTAGAGGGAGTTTCCAGTACATATTCTAGAGGCGGGAAGTTTGGAGTTGTCTCAAGAGATTGTCACTACACATTATTGATGTCAAGATGAGTTAACTGAAGCATGATGTATACAGAAATTACTTTTTCAGTTAATAGATATAGGGAAAAATAGACTAAGTGTCGTATCATCAGTGAAAGATTTATTGCACTGCTGTTTAGGATCTATGTAAAGACTAGAGTAGATTGAAGATAGGGTGCTCATCTGTAGATCAGAGCTCTCAGAGCTGCCCTGGCTCAGTTATTTAACCCTCTGTATTGAGATTACAGTTTTGTCATTACTGGGCACTACTAAATTATTTTAATATTTAGTCCTTGAATTTTTCCAACACCTTCCACACTGGCTGGTGATGAGAGAACCCCAAAAGATTAGGAGACTTAGTTCTTTCAGTCAAAAGCTTATCAATGCCTCTTACATCTACTGAGCTACTCAGAAAAACACTTCAAGACTATTTCTAAAGTGCAATTTCTGATTGAGTTAGAAAAGCTGACAGACTAGCATTTTTATAGTGCTTTATCTGTTTTTTGTAGTACTTTTTTACAGGACATCTGGATTCAGGAAATACAGGCTTAATCAAACCAGGTCTATAGACAGTTTGACTGAATTTTATGCACATTTTTCTGTTGGGTTTAACTTCATTCCTACTGACCATCCACCTCCACAGCTGAAGAGCAGATATCCCTGATCCTGAATACATTTTACTGAAATTACATTTGTAAGTGAAAAGTAATCTCATGATCCTCACAAGGCCTATAAGCCACTTGCAACCTGTATTAGCATCCTGTTAGTGCCTTTTGCACAGCAACGAGTTTAAGCATACTCTATATTCTTTAAGCCTGGAAGGATTTATGCACATGAACTATGAATAGGTCTATAAACATGCCCACAATGTATGAAACTAAACATCTTGTAGGATTAAGACTCAGGATCTCTCCAAGCATTGATTTTGAGATTGATTGATTTATTTATTTATTAGGAAAAATATAACTATTAATCCTTCTCTCTGCAGCACAATGCTACTTAATTGACTTTCATCTTCTTTCAGGCTGTCAGAGGTATCTCCTGTCAGGGAACTTCCCAGGGCCAGAGTGAAGCATGGAAGGGGGAAAAGGAAAAAGAGTGAATATTACCATGCTAGGAGCTGGTGCACAATGGCGCCCAGGTCTGAGCCTGAGCAGGCAGAGAAAGGACAAAGAGGAGGAGGGGCCATTAACATTGAGTCCAAGGCTTCCTAGAGAGCCAGTGGCATCTGCTGGAAAGTGTTTTAATAACTGATTGGAGAGTTGGCTGTGATTTACAAGGTGGCTCTACCAAATAAACCCAAACCATATAGCCCATATAACCACATATAAGCATATTTCAAGGACTGCCATGTCTTCTTGGGTTGAACGGAAATACAATCACAGAAATATTTTAACCTCCTTGCAAAATAATAATCTTTACAGAAAGTTTCATTAAAACAGTCTTTCAAGAAATAGAAATTGGGTTTTTTTTTACTTTTTTTTGTGTACTTTCTAAGATTTTGCATGGGATTTGAGTCTCGGATGACCATCTTTTCTACTGCTGCAAACAGAGCCCCATTATAGCTGAACTGATTTACAACAGCTAAGAATCTGTCCATAAAGCCAAATCACCCTTTAAATTAGGCTCAAAAGAAATGCTACCAATTAAATTTAGTCTGTGACCTCTAACATAGGTTTAACAAGCTCAACACATTATGGATTTCAGTAGGGGAAAAAAATCAATTAAACTTAAAAAAAAAAAAAAAATAAAATCCCCAAAGTCTAAACCTTGACAAAAGTAGTTCAAAAATCCTGTAGCATCCAGCTGTTTCCATGGTTTCACATCGTGTGTTCCAGTTTTTAGGGTGCTATATAGGATATGAAAGCAGCCTGGAGAAAAAAGAACCTCTATGAGAAAAACCTTTATTTCTGTTCCTTTTTTTTTTGTTTTGGCGTGGGTTTTTTGTTTGTTTGGGGTTTTTTGTTTGTTTGTTTGTTTTTTTTTCCTGCTGCTAAAGCTGGGGTTTTGGGGGTTGTTTAGGTTTTGGATTTGGGGGTAGTTTTTTTTCCTCCCTCTCTCTCAGAAAAAGCCCTGTGTTTTAATTTGGATTTGAACACTTCAAAGCCCTTGGAGATCATGGGACTATTCACACTGTAGCCAGAAACAAAACCCTCATTGCCTTTGGTAGGAGCTGGATTGGGTCCCAAGAAAGAAACTGAGGGAAAAAAGCATTGTCTTTTCTCAAACTCCCTTTCCCCCCAGAAATAAGCTAACTTAACCACCCTGATGCGACAAATTTATTAAAAGCAAATAGTCATCTTGTGCTACAAATCCTTCTGAATACAGTGTTTTGACTAAATGACATTTAGCAGTGTTGTAGCTTTAATGGTAAAGAAAACACTAGCAGCTCAGTACTTAAACCTCTGTCCCACAGTGAATATCATTTTCAATATCCTGTAAAAATTCTTTGAAGTGTTTGTATCCAGACTGCCCCAACGGATTTACTCAGAATTAGTTAATAGTGAGAAAGCATTGAAATAAATTTATCGGTTACGGTCTCTCATGATCGCATAAAAAATAAAATTAAAAGGAACCCTCTATAGAATACTTTATCAGGCTTGGTAATGGCATCATCTCTGACAGTGAGGCAATAAAAGCATATTAGTGACCCCCTGATGAAACATGTTTACAGGCAAAGTCAAAGAGATTGATCATTCTCTCTGGAAAGTGGCATTTTCCTTCTATGCACTGTTACTGCTAGTCGCAGAAGCATACTGATCAGCTAATGTATAACAAGAAGGAAATGTGTGAAAAGGGGTGCAATTATCAAGCCCTGCTCAGGTTTTCATGGAAACTTGGGAATCTTTTCTGCTTCCAGCCCAAATTCTACTGTTACACCAGTAATGTTGCTAGCACTATGAAAGAGAGCCAAAAGGTCATAGCCAAGACTCCAGTTGTTGTTGTGCTGGGATTCATACTGTGCTGGGTATCATTTCTCCCTGAAGTGTTCACAGTATAGGTGAGAGAGACAAGAAGAATGAGAAAAGAAAGGGGAACGGTTAAGGAAGACGCTTTCCCAAGACCATAGTAAGGCCAGGAAAGAAGACCTCTTCTAGTGTCATAAGACCATGGGCAACCTCTCCTTAGTAGAGGGCTTGACACTGTTGGCATTTTAATTTGTGATCTTTGGGATATGTTTTGCATGTTCGTACTCTCATACTCAAAATTGCAAGCCCTGATGACACACTGATTGTTTCTCTTGTGATTTGACACACTATAGAGTCCTTCTAATCTGTTGCAATTTTTCTCAATTTAAATCTTTTTTAGTTTGTCACTCTATCTGCTATATTTCTTCTTTTTTTCCAGTTGCTTCATTCATTATTTGGGAAAAAAAGTGGAAAATTTAGTATTGTATACATGACAGTGCAAATTACATTCTTTCTATTTGAACAGCTCACATGGCAAACCATGGACCAGTGCTCTATTAGGAATGAATTGTCTTGGTCAGAAACTACCCTGCTTTCATTCACTCCCATTTGTATTTTCTGTAAAATGAAGCGAAGACCAAATTATGCATTTCTGAACCACTTTCAGTCCTCAGCTCATCTCCCATCTAAATATGTAAGTCAAATATCACCTGGAGTGTTTCACAGTGCCTCTGAGCACAAACCAGAACCTCGTGCTTTCCCACCCCATTTCTCACCCTGTGCCTCATCATGTAGTCAGCATGGTAGGCATGGCTGCAAGAGAGTTTTTAATGTAAATATATTTTTCACAAATAACAATTCCTCAATGATTAGCCCAGTAGAGAGGAGCTATTTCTGCTGCAGACCTCTCTTCCTTCATTTTCTTGGGCTCTTCTCTTTCATAGAATCATAGAATGGTTAGACTTGGAAGGGACCTTGAAGATCATCAAGTTCCAAACCCCACTAGAGCAGGTTGCACAAAGCCCCATCCAGCCTGGCCTTAAATACTTCCAGGGATGGGGCATCCACAGCTTCTCTGGGCAACCTGTTCCAGTGCCTCACCACCCTCACAGGAAAGAATTTCTTCCTAATATCCAATCTAAATCTCCCCTCTTCCAGTTTAAAACCATTACCCTTTGTTCTATCATACACTTCCTGACTAAGAGTCCCTCTCCTGCTCTCCTGTAGGCTCCCTTCAGATACTGGAAGGCTGCTATAAGGTCTCCCTGGAGCCTTCTCTTTTCCAGGCTGAACAACCCCAGCTCTCAGCCTGTCCTCATAGGAGAGGTTCTCCATCCCTCTAATCATCTTTGTGGCCCCAGGATTTGCCCTTGGTGAAGCCATGTTGGCTGTCTCAAATAACCTCCCTATTTTCAATGTGCCTTAGCAGAGATTCCAGGAGAATCTGCTCCATGATCTTGCCAGGATCTTGCTTCAAAACATTGAATGTTTTTAAAGCCACCTCTTTCTGTTAGCTTATTGGTTGTCTTATAAGTAAAAATTATCAGTTGTTGGCTAGTCACTCACTTCTGTGTTATCATCACTACTTTTGTGTTAAGCTGAATCATTGCCTGGTTGAAATAAGACATTAAGTATGAACCACATAGGTGCAGGTGGGAACAAGAAAAAACTTTAAAGAACTGGTTAAGACAAGAGTTTTCCTTGAGGTAAGGGATCCAATAAGATTTTGCCATCTCATCTGGATGCCATATACGTTGTTGCTTCTGAGTGCTCTAGACATGTCTTAGGTAGAAATATCTTCTAGCTAATGAATAGCTGCGTCTTTCCCTGCCATGTGGCAGGAAGATCAACCAGCCTCATGTTTGTCACCTTTGTATTAAATTACTGAGCATAACTGTACAAGGGCTGATGGAGAACATGATGAAGAGGATCCAGATGGTCCAACACATGGTGACCTGTCACATCAGCAATATAGACTGATAGAAGTTGATCAGTTCAGTTCATCACAGATCACCCTTGGATCCTTGTTCAGTAGTAGGTTTTATTTTTAAGACCCTTATTTTCACGATTTTTAACTGTTTGGATCTTGACTCTTTCCTTGATCCCATTTCTCACTGCACTGATCACCTATGGCAATAATAATCTACTGCAAGCAGTTCTCTGGAACAACAACTGACAGATACCAAAACAAGATCTCAAAAAGATGACAAGACCATCTAAATGGACCTTGAACCAGAGTCAAGGCTAAACATCAAATCAGCTATGGTCGTCGCAGCATCTAAAATGAGGTATAGAACCATATAAAATACTTGTTTCAAGATTTGACTTCCAAGGCTCACAGTCTAGAGGAAAATGAGAGAAGAAAAGAGAATATTAGTGAGAAAAACAGGTACAGAAAACCAAGAAAACCTAAAATTGTCCCTGAAAACAAAAATATTTTAGAGGGATATAAGAGAATCTGTTGCCTTCTAGTATTAGCCGACTTAAACCTCAAGTGGTGAAACAGTCACCCTTTGTAGCAATGGCTGGGTAGGGAAGAATTTGTTCATATATCTTAATAAAGAGGATTAGGAAACATAGAAAACACAAGACTTAAAAACATTTTTAAATAGAAGTATCCTAAAGACTGTCATGATGCTTTTGCTTTAACATTTTGTTACCGCAGCACAGTGTTGTACTCCGAAAAGTATTTCATGATTTGCAAGGCATGAGTTCATTGGCTCAGACAAGTGTCATTATCAAAAGTAATCTTCACAGTGCATTCAAAAGCTTCATTAAGCACCTGCCTGACAATAACATTGGCCCTGCTATATTCAGGCACTGGAATACAGATCCATAGCTAACTACTGTTTCAGGCATAAGAGGTGAATATCCATCTTTGACCTGCAGATTTGTCTGAACCCATTACATAGCCTGCCAAACATAGGTCAATGCGAGCAGGTCTGTGTGGCAAGAACTTCCCAGTGCTGAAAGTTTTTTGGCTAAAAACAAAATATCCACAAAATTCCATCAGAGCTGGAAAGTAAATTAATCATTTTTGTAGGACTTCTTCAGTCAGAAGAGAGCAATGGGAGACAAGATAAGGACAAAGCTGTTTAAGATTTAATGTAACTCAGTAAATCAGATCATAAATCCTTTCCTTATTCCACATCTCAGCAAAAGATGACCAGAAATCGCAGTAACTTCTTTCCTCTATTTAACTGAAAATAGCTGTTATGTTTAGAGTTTACAAGAATTGAGGAAAAACTGGAAAATATTAAGCAGAGACACTCAGAGAAACAAAAGGGGTCATATATCCAAATTCAAATCCATCTCGGGGGGATTTGGATGCTGGAGAATCCATGTCTATAAAACAAAGTATACAAGTCTCTCTGAATATACATTTAGCTGATACTGTGGGCAAATCACTTAATCTTGTGTCTCAGACAGGCTACACAGTGTAAAACCAATTGGAGCCATGTAAGCAGGGCTCAGCAAGGAATTAAAACATCCAGGCTTGTCCTCTGCAGACTTTGAATGGTTAAAAAAAAAGAAATAAAGTAAGTTTGAGTGAAAGGGACTGGAGGTGCCTTTTGAACGTTCATTAATAAGAAGACTGATTGTTTTAAAAGCTAAAAATTAAGTGGAATAAACCCAATTTAGGGCCTGATTCAAGTTGTGTGAGGTAGGAATGAACTTTATCATCCTCAGTAAGATGGAGTGAATGTGGAGTGAATGAAGAATTGGCATATTGTGCCATTAGAGTGAGGAGTCCTGGTCTGACAGCCCCAGTTAAAACAAGTTGAGGAGTGCTTCTGCAACCTTTTCAAAACTGCCTTTCCCCAGTATTGCAGATTTTCACTGGATTTTCCTGGAAACAAACAGGACTGCTGTTTGTTTCAGTGGCCTGGAAGCCAAGAACTCCCACTCTCCCGACCTCAAAGCTGAGGTGCCAAAATCTATCCCTTTATCTCCATTTGTCCTGAAACAAGGTGGGGGAAATTACTGAGAAGTATAGGCTGTATCTAAATCAAGTCTTCATCAAATAATACAGAAGTGTTCCAGACAAGGTCCTGTTTCCATATCATAAAATAACTAGAAAAATGTTCATATGGAATAAGTCATCCCTTCAACAGGTTTCCAACCCCATGTGAATGAGATCTTCCCACCTCCATCCTGCCAGCTTAAGGCTTATTCTGATAACAGACTGCTCTCTATTCCAGCTCACTGCACAGTGGAAAGGCTGGTATTCAGTCTTCAAGGGGCATTTTCCTTCCAGCCCAAGTACCGATTCTAGTCCATTTGGGTTGTAGGTTATGTCATTTGCTGAAATGTGAACTCCAGATAATTTTGTTTTATTTTAAGACATCATAAATATGCGTAAAGATCACATCTCCTTCTTATGAATAATAGCCTTGCATTTTATCATGCTATAGAAATACGACTTTGCACTCATTTAGTCCCTTGTACTCTTAATGTTGTCCCTGGAGTCTTAAAAGACAGATAAGATATAGTCAAAACACATTGTGGGATTTTTCAGTTTGTTATTTAGTCCTTCTAAGCACCTAAATTGACTCTATGAGTCATTCACATCTTTTGACAACTGATGCAGGGACAACATAGCCAAGGTTGCACAATGAGACCCCTGGTATGATACAGGATCAAGTGTAGAAGATATTAGTTATATGTGCCATAGTAATTGGTTCATATATCCTACCTAAAAAGCATCAAAGAGTTCATCACAATCACCCTTCTTTTGGTTTCAAGAAAGCTGTATTAGTCTCATTTTATATTTAGAAATCAGAGTATACAGAATCCACTTTGTCCTGAAGCAAATACATATATTTAAGAAAACATGTTTTAATGCTTAGTAGCATTGATACCACCAAAAAAAATTAGTTTCCCAGCAGATCAATCCTCCTTTTTATCGTTCTAATACCAGCATTTCCTTCTTTATTTTTCCAGATCCATTCAGAACATGCCTTGCCTTTGACTCCACCTTTAACTGTAATGTCTGCAACTATTGCAAAGTGATGGGGCCAGAGTGTGGCAGCAGCAAAGTTGATGACATAGGTGGAAAGCTGTGGCAGCTGATGTGACCGTACTAATCCACTAAAATGACACCAATTTATTGTCCTGTTTTTCACAGAGTATTACCAGAATAGCTTTTGTTACTATTTGTGAGGAGAAAAGCCCTGCTCAAAAAAATCTACAGGAACAGTATGTTCATGGCCTTTGCAAATCTTTATAAGCCAAGTCTTGTTTTCTTGGACTCAGGAATAAACCTATCTGAGCTTTAGTCAGCTAAAGGTCATCTGTCAGCTAAAGGTGCTGGGCCTTAACTTTGCTGTCACACTGTCAGCACTGGGGAGACTTGTGCTTGCAGGGGGGGAACAGTATTTCAGCATTTTCTCTCTCAGGCTGGCTGAGATGCTGTAATATTTCTTGCAAGCTTAGACTTTCTCATGGGATGCTTGAGCAAGTGTCACCTGTACTAAACCAAGCACTGCAAGTCCTGGGGAACATATTTCAGAGATGCTTTTTCTGGTCCCAGTTAATGAAGACAGGTCCCAGTCATCACTTCCAGCTGTCTTGAGCTAAAATTGGGTGTAAATCACTCTGGGCAGCCAGAAGAAATCTGGGCTAGTATCCATGTGCTACCATATAGCATGAACACTTAGTGTTTTACCTAATTTTAGACATCCACACTGGGAATGTCCAAAGCTGAGCTAGTGTCCCTTTAGTGTTGGATGACTGCTAGTCGCCAGAGGTTCCCTCTGTGGTCAGCAAAGAGAAATAGGCACTTTTCATCTGGGATCCATCTTATCTATCTTAGCTGACTTCTTTGAGAGGAGATAAATCATCCCTGTCTTTGGAGGATATTGTCTCTTTGGTGAGTTGAGCCATCTGCATGGGCTTAAGCTGGAGATGAGGTAGGAAACTGCAGTTCCTATAGCAACTCTGGACACCCATGTTAGGACACTGCATCCCACCCAGTCTCACCTCTGTTGCTTGCTGACTGCAGAGTAGCATTGCTCTTTGTCAGGCTGCACCAGTGAGAACACCAGCGCAGGTGCTTTGTGTCAGCCTCCCATGAGCGGCCAAGTAGCAACCACACTGGTTTAGATGAATCTCTTGTATTCTTACATTCTTCAGTAAGTCATCTATGACAATGTCACTATTGGATGCCCAGGGAAGAGTGTAAGAATAGGAAATTGATATAGCAATACTTTCCTGGTGTACATGATCAGCTTCCCATGATCAGCAGCTCAGGATCGTGAGAATTTGTATGCCCTCAGTATCTCCTGTTAGAGTTGTCTTCCAGTAATTCATTTAATTGGCTTTGGAAACTATTTATGATGCACAGCATCCTACTTGAAGAATTTCCACAGCTTAACTATACGATGTGTAAAAACTATCACCTTACCTTGTATAGTGTCTGTCCTTTGACAAATGCAAGTCATTAGCTGCATCCTAAGGAACTGTGTCTACCTCTGGGAGCTAGAACTGTTCTCCTGGTCATGCAACTAAGCAGAGTTATGGTTTTATTCATGCAGTAATGAATAGGAGATTGTGTGCTCTCTGGTGTTGGAACGGCCACTCTGATGTCCTTGAAGATCACAGACTTCCAACAAATTACCTCTAGCATAGTGCTGCTGTCAGGGCCTAAAAGCTGTACTGCCATTGGTTTTTGTGGAGACTTGGATTTGAAAACACTACCTGTAAAATCCTCTTTCAGCTACACCTATTACAGAATAAACAAAGAATAAGAACATGTTCATCTACACACAAAATCATGTTTCTGCTTTTCTGTCTCTGGTAAGCAAAGGTTTACTTTAAAGGGGA
Organism: Pedionomus torquatus; assembly: GCA_013398155.1. Classification (NCBI taxonomy): domain Eukaryota; kingdom Metazoa; phylum Chordata; class Aves; order Charadriiformes; family Pedionomidae; genus Pedionomus; species Pedionomus torquatus. The sequence continues at coordinate 333,386 of VZRU01017229.1, read as the reverse complement.
AAAAAAAAGGAAACATGGAGAAGTTTGGAAGGCAAGCAATGAATCGTAGATGCAAGGGAGCCCAGCATGCAGCATTAAAGTGTTAGATTCAGGGAAACCAGCTTGTATCTCTCAAGCATATGCTGCTCTAACAACAGCTAGAGTACAGAGAGCTGTGCTCGGAGGCACTTTAGAGTGGCAACCTATAGGGCTGCCATCTGTCCCATTTCAAGCAAGGAAAACTTGTCTTTTCGCAGCAATGGAAGCTGCAAACTGATCACAATCATGTGGGGCTGGGGTTTCCTTGCTGGTTTATGTTTTTAAGAATGAGCAGCTAGATAACCCACTGTTTTGGATCAAATTATAAATGTTCACAGTTTGACTACAATGCTCACATTCCAGCAATCAGTGTCACGCAGGTACCCAAGTTCTTTTAAAACAGTTATGATCTATGTGGCATTATAAGAAATCCTGCGCTGGCAATGTGCACTGGCTTTTTAGATTGGTCTTTTTAAAATAATTTAAGAAATAATAATTTCTTCTGGCAGAGAAATGCACTAGGTGACCTCTTGAGGTCCATTTCTCCTGCTCTGTGGTTATACAATAGCTAGAGTTCAGACTCAGGGCTCCTTCAGCTTTTTCCAGAAAATCTTTCAGAGTCTCTGAATAAAAAATGATAGTGAATCAGAAAAGAAAAAAATAATGCTTAGAATATAACTGATATGTTTTTTTGTTCCTGTAGCAGTACTCAGGTCACCAGTTATGATGAACCTTTGCATGTTTTTTCTGCTCGCTTTGAAGGAATCTTGGTGTGTTCAGCAACCATCAGTAACTTCCCAGCACCCTCGTGGTTATAAACTGAGGATGCTGGTATCATAAAGTACAGAAGAACCAGAGGAAGATTAAATGCTGTAGCTTCACTTTACTCCTAAAGTAGCAGGAATACATTTAAAATAGGATTCATTTTCAGAGTTGTGATATTATTGCTTTAACTGCAAACACTGTCTCCCTAACCAGGTCATCTGAGTGTACAGAAACATGCTCTCTTCCTTATGGGATACAAGCAAATGGGTGAAATTAAGGCTCAAAGATAATAGCACACATCAGGGGAAGAGAACTAAGCTTTTGCTTCAAAAACATTCTTCACAGAAGGGTCTAGTGGGATTTGAAGTTTTCTTCTGAAAGTAGGTAAAAGTTAGAGCTTTCATTTGAGTTTCACTTTATGTTTCGTGCTCATTTCAACCCACAGCTCAAAGTGAAACTCCAGGATTTGGGGAAATGAGCAAAGACCTGAAAATGTGCATTAAAATGTCACATGTAGAAATATTCCAGTTTGGGCCTTAAGGCACCGTCCCTTTTAAAACTACAATGGAGGTTTGATATTTGACCTGTTAAGACTTCTTTGAAATTCCAGCCTTATGCACCCTGTCCAGCACAGGGCAGTTGTGAGGGTACAGGACTGTCTCCATCCTTTTCTACTGCAGATGTGTCTTATGTACATTGAAGTTGAAGCGGTAACACAATAAATTCTATAGTTCCTGTCATTTCCTCAAAAAAAGTGTTTTCCAGTAGCAATATAAATGATATACAGGCTCAAATATTATTTTCGTGTATCATGACACTGCTTACACTGGAATTGCTTTTGAGCGTGACGTCCAGCCTCATGGTAAAAATCATATCACACTGAATATGGATGTTGACCTAAAGGAAAGGAAGAACAATGTCTGTGGGAGAGTATCACAGCAAGCAAAGAAAAATACAAAGAGATTTGGAGTATAATATTTTATATGTGTTTCATTAAAGAACACAATGATCTCATTCCAGAAGCAAAAAGCTCTGTTTCCAGCTCAAGCTTGAGCAACCAGCTCCAGGAACCAGCTGGAGTTGAGGAACTATGAGATGTGTTGTGTCTGAGGAGGACAGAGTGCCTTAAAGGCTCTTGGATGCTGGTCCTTTTCCCATGTGGTGACCTTTTCAATGCAGCAGACTTTTTTGCCTGGATAAACAGGAATATGTTATTCTTGGGCAAATTCCTATCTTTTGAAATGTGTGGGTGTGTGAGAGGTCTTCCTGCCTTTAGCAAGCTGAAGTTCAAGTACATGAGTGATATTTCTTACAGCATAAAATTTCATGAGCTCTTATTGTACCCTCAGTGAGAGGTTGATAGAGTTTTATATTTTAAAAAGAAGAAAGGCTTTTCTTTCTAAGGATGAAAGCCAGATTTCTAGTTTAAAATTTTGAAAGAAATGTCCATAAACACACTTTTTTATTTTTATTTCCAGCTATTCGGAAGAAAGTGAGAGCTAGGACAATTTTTATTGTTTCCTACCACCAGCTGAATTAAGAAATTGGTGGGATTTTATCTATAAGCTTGTTTACATTCAGAAAGGCTGAGTGGGAGTTAAAGGTTACAGTTCCGACCAAGCTTTCTTCAGGAAGAGGTTCTGAGCTCCAGCAGGGAGGTTCTGGTCAAAACTCAACATGTTAACACAGTGCAGGAAGCAGAAGACCCAGATCCTGTGGTGCTGTTTGTGAGATTTGTTTTGTCTGATGCCTAAATAGAAACAATCTACCCTCCGGAAACACATGTTTCCAGTAGAGCAGTACTGGTCTAGGAGTGCCTTTGCCCTTCTTCCTCCACTGGTACTAAAGCTTCCCAGACCTTTGTTTTCCTTGCCTTCCCCACTTGTTTCTTTCAAAGAAAAAAAAGGTCTCCTACAGTATTAGAAACTCTGCAGTTTACTAGTTCCTCTAGTCCTTCTAGTGCTTCCCCCCTGCTTTTTCTTTTGTTCTCCTGTTCAGATGGATAAAGTAGTTCCAAGTCAGCAGAGGTTCAGAAAAGCAGATTGGCACACCAAGGGTGGCCCTGGGCTGCATCATTCTCATCATGACCCCCCTCAGCAATTATCATGTGGGAAACTTCCTCGGAATTATTCAGTGAATAAATATGAGTTAATTCCCTGCTAATCTGAATCTGAAGTTGTAAAAAAGGGATGGAGACAAAAGAGAGGGTTTGATGATGCCAGGCAGAAATAGAAAACCAACAGTGTCCCTTTCTTTTGTTTAATGCCACTGGACAAGAGGAAAAAATCTGCAAATTAGATCATGACAGCCTCTTCTAGAAACCTTGGTGTCTTTGGTGGAGCACAATCATTTTCACCTGTGAGCGCAGCACCACTCAGTTTATAAACCTAAAACATCTTGTTTGTACAGTTACTTAATCACTGTAAAACTGCACATTACTGTTGTCACATGGCTACACTAAAAGGAATATTTAAAAGGAAACAGAGCTTAAGGGTAAGGTAGGGTTTGGTGATCTGCCAAGCTGAAAATAGCATTTAACAGGCTTTTAATCTATTTCATAGGTTATTGTCCCCATGAGTGCTGTTATAGTCTACAGATAAGAAAAATCAGAACAAAGGGTTATTTTCACTTACAATTCAGCAGCTGCTGGTATTATTACTGTGTCATTGGTAATCAAACAGAGGTACACTAATAATTGTATCCTTTAAAATGCAGTGTACAATAAATATTTGTTGATTTAAAAATAAGCAAGGCTGTAGAAATTAGACAGCTCCTTCTGTCAAAGTTAGCAGATTAAATGCTCACAGAGCCAGGCACCACAGAGGGAGAAATGCTTGGCGTTTGTGGAAGATTTTGTTGATCTCTGCAAGATTGCTCAGGTCTGTTTGCACAAGGGAGAAAAATAGATGTTTGAAGTAAAAATGCAATTAAAATCAAAATTAAACACATGTTTTTGCTTTTGAATCCTAATTTGTAGATAGTATGTAATATACTGTTTTATACCTTAGAGATAGGCAATTACCAAAATAACCCTCTACTTACATCCATTTGACTCACTCTAATTACAAGAATACACAAGGCATGAGAGAAAAAACTTTTAGATTTTCCTGCTTCTCAGCTCTGTTCGGGATGGAGAGCAGGGCTTTCCTCACATGCTGCAGAGGAGAGGCAGATGGCCCAACAGGATGGTTTCCTCCATGTTCAGCAACAAGGGGGAGCTGCTGGAGATTTCGTTTTGTCTTGTAAGGGCAGGAGAAGGGAAAAGACAATTTCTAGGTTCCTTTGCTTGCCATTGTGCCTCTCCCATGGAAAAAGTGATAGAGTGTAGGCTGGGATGGCAAAATGTTTTGTCCTTCTCAGTGTCTGACAGTTGTCAGGACATGTACAAGCTGCTTTTGAGTGTTGAAAACCCACCACAAGGCTGGAGTACTCCATGTCCATGGCCCAAACTTACAGGGTTGGACAGGCCTTATCAGTGAGAAGTGATGGTGAAGAGATGGGATGTGTTGTTATCTTCGTTGCACAGCAGGACACAAGTTGCATGAACAAATTTAGCTTAGTATTAGATGCTTACAGTGCAATTTCTCCACTGGAGCAGTCTACAGGCAATGGGAAGAATCTAGTGATGTGTTGACTCTTCCTCACACAGGAGAGGATGCAGAAAAGTATCTCAGGGAAGACAGATGAGTCATGATACATTAGTGTCCTGTTTCCATCCAGTAACTGTAAAGGAAACACAGGCTAACTAGCTCAAATGAGTTAATTTATTCTGGAAGTTGCAAAATTATTTAGGAGACTTTCATTTTCAGAAATGACTTAAGCACTTATAAGTCTGTGTTATTTGCAGTCAGTAGAATTCAGGTTCTGAAAATGGCATTTCAGCTTTGAAAGCACTGTACACTGAGGCAAATGTTAACTAAAGCGGCTTGCCCTCATCAAACGGTAAAACAGGCATAGCTCTGAGTCATGGCACACTGCTTTAACAGCCAGCCTGGCTTTTTCTCTAAGGGGTACCAAACTGTCCAAATGCTGCAGTAGCCGAAAGCCTGGGTATTTTGATTTGATGAGGTTTCTTTTAAACACTTTGAAATATTTTCAGGTCTTTAAAATCTGATATAATAGAAATAATAATAATAATGATGGCAATGAGATGGCGATGAGATGGCGATGATAATTAAGTAATAACAATAACAACAATAATATGGAAGTGGGCTCCAGACAGTGTTCCCACTTTGCTCCAAGCTGCACGCAACAGCTACTGCAACTTACAGTAGCCAGGGATTTTCTCCCTTAATCACCCTTTGGTTTTGTTAAGTAAGGAAGGCTCAGACAGTAAAAAACTGAATCTGAGCTACACATCTGCTTTTTCAAGTAGTGTTTGGTGCAGGGGCAACACTGACAGATTTCATTACAGCCGCCTTTGCAGGCGTTGATGTATTAACACTGTCATCGCACATGTAGTTTGGATGAGAGAGCCCCTGAATGAAGCTGAGAGCTTCTGATACCGATGTGGCAAATGATTCAGCGCAGATCATTATACGCACTGGTCTGTTATCTCCTCGGCGACGTGTGAGGCTGAGAGTGAGCTGTCTCTTTGGTTCATTATTTATTTTACCTTTTGCTCGGGATTCTGCCATCTGAGCAGCCTGGAATGGAGCCCGAGAAGCCGTTTCAGGTACAACACAGTACAGGGAGGATGCAGTGTGAGATCACAGTACTCACAGCCTCTCCTCCACTCACACTGGGGCACTGATTCCATACCTCTGCAATAGCAAGGAGGCAGGGATATTGCAGGACATCCCACTGGGAAACTTGGATAACTTACCCTCTGTTTTTTTGGCCGAGGATTTTACTGGATCTCTTAGTAGAGTTTGCAGGACCATGCTTCAGGGATGTCTGCTGTCATCATCCTGTGCATCTGTTACATCTTGCACCTGAGAAAGTTTAAGCTCTTTGGCAAGTATTAGGCTTTTCCCTGCTCCCCTCAGATAAGCAATATTAGCTCTGTTTTGTAGGTCAGGAAAGTGTAACAGCAAGATTAGGTCATTTTCCTCAGGTCATGTTTGAAGAGCAGTAACGAAACTGGGAATAAAACAAGAAATTGTCCAACCTGCTGCAGTGTCCCAGCCACCCCAGGGATGAGTCCTGTCAGGCTGGAGACTGCACATGCAGGTGAATACTTATTTACAGAAAAGCATGATGGTAAGAACTTTGAGCACAGGGTGTTAGAAAAGTTTCATGTAAATTTCTTGGACAGGATCTGATGCGCTGAGCAACGCCTGCATCATGCTCTGTGGCATGTCCAGGGACACCCACGTGCTGGTACCACTGGCACCACCAGTGCCCAGCACATCCCTGGGGAGGGCTGGAGTGGGTCTCAGCAGGTTGGGCAGCTCAGGCTCCTCCACGCATGCTGTGTCCTCTCCTCCTGGGCTGCCACACTCCCCAAAAACACATTGTCTTTCTTGGTACAGCCAGTCCCTTGGCTTGTGTAAACTGATAGTGCAGTCTTATTTCAGTGTAAATAGGCCGGGTGAGTCTAGCCAAGAGTCTGGTTTGTATCTCTCACAATAGGCTTCATCTTTAAAAAGAACGGGGTTTTTTTTTTGCTTATTAAAAAAAAAAGCAGACAAAAGCTCAGTCTCTGACAAGAGCTCTCTATAAGCTCCAGAAGCTGTTTCATTTCATCTTTGCCCATGAAGAAAGCTGTATTGTAGAGCAGGGTGGGGATAACTTATGTCAAAAGCTTTTTAAAAGTTACTTTGAAAGTATATTTCATCTTCAAAATTTAAGTGGCTTATCCAACTTGTGGCAACAGTAGTAGTAATCGGCTTTCCTTATCTTGGTATATGGTGTCCCTCAGCCAGTCACCAAAGGCTGTTCAGCTGAGGCGGCAGTTTTGGGAACACCCGAAGAGCCAGCCTGGAGTCAGCCCTGCTGAGAACATTTGTTTCATGACGTGCCAAAGCCCTGTGGAGGGTGCAGGCGTGCCGTCACTGTATGCCACCTTCTATTGTCTCTGGACATCAAATTTGAGCCTGAATCTACAGCAGGAGGTGAAGCTGGTGGCCTTATCTCAGCCCCTCTGTGACCACAGCATGAAACAGCCAGGCAGTTCAGCAGTTTGTTTTGGGTGGAAGAAATAAGAAAAGCCTACATCTGGCATCATAAGGATGTTTCAGCTGAGAATTCATAGCAAAACAGCCTGGAGATACTTGTGCACATCCCACTAGCATCCTGCATGGCTGTCACTACTGTTACTCTTTATTGTGAGTAGGGTTAATTTGCTTCCTAAGTGCTGTCTACTATCCCCTTCTTGCACAGCCAAACCCACCCAGATGCCACTGCGTGCTGGGTATGGGGATTATTGATGAAAGCTGAGCAAGACACCACATGCAGTGAGCTAATTAGAAGGATCCCAAACCAGTGAATATCCATGAGCATGATAAAATATGGATGAATAGAACCCAGGGGAGTGTATTCTCAAATTAGACGTGCAACTTGCATTGGAAGTGGAGGAGAAGCTGAGTAACTGAGCTCTGCACGTCAAGTTGAAATCTCTTTCTGTACACGTTAAGGCTGATTGTTTGCTGAAAACGCCTCACAACTCATCAATAACAGCAGCAAATAATCATTGTTTGTGTAGATGAGTTGGGGAAATGTACATTTAACACTCTTCTGCAAGTCCCCTAATGCTGTTAGGGCATTTGTCTATTTTTACACCAATTCAGAAATGCAGTCCCTGAAGGTCACTCTTTAGGAAAGGCCTTAATTAAGATTTCTGCCTGCAGCAAATCATGTGAAGTATAATACATCACGCTGTAGCAACCCAGATACAGATCATTGGCTACCTTGATCCAGTCATGTGGTATGAGCAAATATTACCATTTTCTTATCATCAAGGATCATTTTACAATGTGAATAAAAAAATAGCAGCATACAGGATTTTTTAAATGTCCATGAAAAGACAGAAAAATGTCTGCCATTCAAGCTAAATAAAGCATTCACTTAGGGAGTGAAGGTCAAATGGAGACATATACTTTACTGACAGAAAAATGCAAATCTTCTTTGCATCATAAATATTAAAAACAATACTGTTTAAAAGGTCCAATTTATTTTTATTGAATTAATTTCCTTCCATCTGTTTTTCTGCTCTTTCCCTCTGGAGCTCCAAGAGCTATTCTTCCCAAACCAAGGACAAATCCTCTCTGCCTGCCAGCCTGAAAGTTCAGTTTTGGATAGATTTCCAGAATGGAACTTTGAAGCCCTTTTTTCCAAAGCATTCAAAGCTCTGGCTATGGTCAAAGGCAAAAGCACCTATTTTAGTAGAGCACTGCTGTGTCCATCTTTTTAACCCCTTCCACTCTCACTTCCATTGCTTGGGATATTCCTGTCCGTATACCATAAGACAAATAGGTATTTTAGTTCATGTCCTCATGAAATTGTTTACATACTGAAGTGGACCTTATTTTGAATGGCTCTTATTCCCTAATAATGAAGCATTTTCTGTTCCCATACTCAGGAATACCCATTGTTTGGAAACGTGAAAGCACTCACCTGTTGCTGATGGTGGTTCCTGTGAAACTGCCATCCCATTGCAAGGAGGGACGAAGACAAAGGTGCCTATTAGTGAAATGAGCGAGTGGTTTAATTCAACACAAGCTAAACTCAGACATTGCTCTGAAGTGTCAAAGTTTGATTTACCAGAGATGCCTGAATCAGGGGTACAAGACTAGAAAAATCCACACAACTACTGATCCTTTTTCTCTCACAGAAATGGCAAACTAAGCCCCTCTGGCAGGTTGATCATGGAGTTTGTTTCCAGCTGGAATTAGCTATCAGCAAGACAGGAAGATCTCCGTTTCCTCATTTTGAAACTAGGGAGCTTTCTAGGAGGAAGAGGAGTGAAATAGAAACTTTTGGTAGCTGTGATCTCTTCCCTTCCACTCTCATGTTTGCCTCAGCACTGCAGATGTCCAGCTTCATCCCAAAGTGGAAATGATTCAGAACTAAAGAAAAAACTTTTCTTGCAGATTTTTCTTCCTAGCCAATTTCCCTGAAGAATCTCTTTCTTTGAAAACTTCCTACTGAGTAGTCCTATGTTACACTCTTGCCCCAAAAATTGCTATTTCCTTCCTCTTTCATCTGCTGCGTGGCTGCTTTCACTCTCTGTTTCTGTAATGTGACTGTGACTCTGTAATTGCACTGTCACAGCTGCAATTACAGGGAGTTGGCTCTTTCAAGAAGATTCATGGGGCACATCCTCAGAATGCCTGTAGAAAATGCATGTCATATGTCTACTGGCTATAGGGATATGCTACTGTCCCTCATAGCTCCCACCTTTCCATACACCCCAGATCAGACACCCCAACCTGCAGGTATAGATCCCATCCTGGCCTGGTATAGACCAGGAAACAATGTTCTGGAAGCTCAAGTAGGTCTTCCGAAACATCTAATATTGTTGAAATGCCTGGGAAAGGCAAGGAGGAATGTGCATTCATTCTGAATGATGTCTGCATGGGGCTGTATCCCAAGCCCAAGTTCTGTCCCTTCTCAGAGTTGCAGAGAGATTAGTACTTGCTCTGCATAATGTGAGCACTTGAAAAGAAAAAGGAAAACGAAAAGGAAAATGAAAGGGAAAAGGAAACCGAAAAGGAAGAGGAAAATGAAAAGGAAAAGGAAAAAAAGGGAAAAAAAAAGTCTACTTAGTCTTTAAGAGTAGAACTTACTCTAAGGTAGTTTTACTTTTTATCTTGGAGGAAAGTATTTCTCATTACCAGCCAACAAGACAGTGAAGAACAAGTTAGTGTTTTAGCCTTGTGGGTCATAAGAGGCCAGTAATCAACCACCCCTAGAGACCTGGTAGCATTTTATATTGCATCTTTACAGGCATGGAAGCATATGTGGCCTTGAAAATGTGAGAGTGAATAACAGCAACGAATATTTAAATGATGCCTGTCTTTAAATGCAGAACAGACAGTTTTCCTCCTTTCCTGATATGCAAAATGCTCTCGTGGTACAAAGCAGTTAGAAACCGATGACAGTATCATTTCAAAGCAATCAGGAGTACAGCAGTCTAACTACCTTCTTGCCTTTCTTTCATTATTTAACTTCACTGTCATGTTCAGGGAGGATTTTAGTAAATGATCTGCTGCAAAAAAGATGGATGATAGATAGATAGATGGATAGATAGATGAATAGATAGGAAAGTCTTCACATGAGCAAGAGACAGTTTACCTATGACTTTCTTGCATGTCACTTCAAACAGATTTTCAAGGATTTTTTCTCCCCTTTGCAGCCGAATGAGAGAAATATAGCCTGCACATGAGAGATAATATTGTCCTGGGAAATATCCAGTGGATTAATGTATTTCTACTGAAGCTAGCAGGAAATTGTGTTTCAGTTTGTGCTTATGGGCTTATTGTGAATACGTCATATTGAGAACAATTTGTTAAACAAGAAACATAGGGTGTTAAAAAAATCAAAAGGGAAAATAAAACAGGAGTGTCACATACTATAATAGGTTTGATGTGTATCAATAACCCCAATGCCAACAACTGGCTCCCTTCATTCTTGTTTCATAATGAAACAAAGACGACTGTGGGTTTGTGTGTTATTTATGATCCATCTCTAAGCTTCTCTACGTAAATTATTCCAGTGCTGTACTCTAGCAAACAGCCTTTTGATGACACCATTATAGACAATTAGTTCTATTCCTTAATTAAGTAAGAAAGCTTTATCTGAAATGCAGTTACACTTGAGCAAGATTTACCTTTGGGCTGGCAGAACTCTGAGCATGAACAGGAGCCATAAGAGTCAGGTCTGAGTCAGGATCGTTAGGGCACAGTGAATGGATGGCCCTAGTGAGTGAGTCAGACCCCAGGGAGACAGGATCAAAAAGAAATTGAAGCAAATGATGCACCCCGTGTCAGCCACTTATATGTGGCCAGAATTTGATGTAAAATGGTTCCTTTTTTTGTTTGTTTTCAATGAAGCTGTGACAGTGGTCATTCTTTACCTGTAGAACATGCTACTGATGGGACCTTGGACTTAGTGCTGCAGCTGGGTGACATGTTTCCATAGCCATCTCCTGCCTCTCTGTGCATGAGCCTTCCTAGGATTGGATTTTTTCAGTGTATTCAGCAGCAAGTGGGCTTTGGAGCATGTGGCTAAAGCCCTTCCTACTTACTAGAAAAGATATTGCCCTTTGGAGTAAATTTTATATATATATATATGAAATCAGGGTAACCCAAAGTACCGAATGATAATGCTAGGCACTCACATTTTTTCCTGCCTAGCACGAACTATATGTAAGAAGTTTGATATACAGAGGGCAGAGGGTCTGCTCCTCCTGTCCTGCCTTTGAAAGCCTAATATTTTGCTTCAAACTACCGACAGCGTATCTTCACTGGCACTTTGAGCTCTCAGAGTTTTCATGCTGTGGTGTGTGTCTGTGTTGGGTACCAGTTCCTCTCTGTAGGTAACACCTTTAAGTGAGAGTTCTTCCTGCTACTGACATGTCTGATCCTGTTTCCATGGAAACCAAGGTCAGATAACAGAAGAAAAGGTTAGAGGATATTTTTTTCTTAATTATTTTTAAATCTTCGCCTTATTTTCCTCTTTCTGCTGTCCATTTTCATAGAAAAGAAAGAAAATATGTTCTATTTTTATGTATTATTTATGTAGCACCTCCTAAATGTGGGTGCACACTCACACTCATGCACATGAACATATATACATATAATAAGAGATATCTCCAAAGTTTACATGACATTTAACAGAGAGAACCATAACTGAACTTCAGATGTTTTTTCTTGTCTACATATCTATCTTTAGCTTTAGAAGCACAGTGAGAACTATAATACAGTGCAACGTGAGCAACCCCAACACCAAATTATAGTAGTGATTGTGTAGTTTTGATTACTCAGCAGTTGAGACAGATTACTTTGACATTGGAACTAAACTAATGGTTCAAGGCCAAGGTCCTTGTACCATGCAGGGCAGCTGTAAGGACCACTTCCCAGCTGTATCATCTGTTAGATCCAGTCTCTGGTCCTTCTTCCTTCCTTTCTTCCATTAAAATTACATGTTCCATGGAAAAATTACATATTTCTAAGGGACTTGCACAAAACAAATTCTACCTGCTGCTCATCAGTTTGAGAATATAGCATCGAGAAGGTGGCCCATGTCACCACTGGAAAACAGACTGGAAAACATGTCACTGCAAGAAACAGATTACTGGAGCCGATAGTGTATGATATTATGTATTTGTAATGGCCTCTGTCTCAGCTAATGTTAGGCATGGGGTCTGATGAACTTCTTTCTGCAGCAAAATGATAAGGGAGACAGATGCTTCCAGAGGGAGTGTGCCCTGTCCTGAGCCAGAGGTATTCAAAGCAATTAGCTTAAACATTGACCTTTCAGGTGGGTAAGGCCAGAGAAAATAGCAGGGTAGGATTTCAGAAATAGACACTGAACATTACATAAAAGAAATGAATAGAGATGACACATACATTGGGAAAACCTCCTTGCAAATATCTCTAAATTGGAACCAATGTTAAATACCACAGCTTGCCTTTATAAATGCAGTGTCTCACATTAGTTTCCTCTCATGTTTATCCTTCTCATATCCTTTTATGGCATAAAGAAAGTATTTGTCTAGATCTCTCCCTACAGATTTCCCTTTCCTAAATAACGGATTTTGGAAAAAAAATAAATAAAAAAATGATGAGAGTTTCTCTCTGCTTTCATGCTGGCTGCCAGGAATTTTTATACCTCAGCTTTTTATTTTATCCTGAAATTCATATTGCTATCAAGGGCACAATCTACACTACAATCAGTGTATAAAAAAAAGCAATTAAATTCCTCCTGCATGTCAAAAAGTAACCTGGCTGTTAGTAATGAATGTGCAGACAATCCCATGTCAGTCAGTAATATCAGAGATCTGACCAAACGCACAAAGTAAGAGAAATGATTGTAAAGGATTGACACTTAACCCATGGAGGTTCCTTAGGCTTGCAACCAGCCAAGGGAGTGGACTTTTTGGTTTCAAGTTTTCAGAGAGAAGCTAATGATTGTGAACGTTCTCAAGTGCCAGGAATCTAGGTGGTGCAAATAAAGAGGACAGACAAGTAGTCATGGGCCCGTCTGTTCTGCCAGGTAAATGGTTCATCTCCACAGTGCTGAGTGCATGAGCTTGCAAGGGACTTCCCCTGTGCCTCAGTCTTTTAAAGGTCCAGTCCTTTGGCAAAGCACTGGGACAGGCTGCCCAGAGAGGTGGTGGAGTCTCCATCTCTGCAGATATTCAAAACCCACCTGAACATGTTTCTGTGCAACCTGCTCTTGGTGGACCTGCTCTCCCAGGAGGGGTGGACTATATGATCTCCAGAGGTCCCTTCCAACCCCATATCATTCTATGATTTTGTGATTCTGTAATAAATAGAGACAGTCACAGAAAACAGGTATGGGTCAGAGTTTTTAAGTGTCCATTAGCTGACTATGGACAGGGATAAACATCCTCCGCATTTCTGAGTAAGCGCAATGGACTGCTGGGATGCGTTGTCAGTCTGCCCTGGAGGCTTCCTTGTGTTTCAGCTTTCTCCCTGAAAATGCTCAGTTGAGTCAATCTTTGATACAAGAAACTAGTTAAGGTGAATGTCATCAGATCACTGAGCTGGAACAGTGCAGAAAAACCTCTTGCCTGCTGAATGAGCATCAGGTTCAGCCACAGCCAGAGCAAGGGAGCAGTGCAGAGAGCTTTTGATGAAAACTGCATCCTTGAATTTTGAGCTGGTGTATTAATTAATTGGGTATGCAAGACAGGATTTTTCAGACACTAAATCAAGTTCATAACTGGTTATTAATGAATAATTTCAACCTGATTTTCCATTATTAATAATTATTTGTACAACAATATGACATCAAAAGCACTAATAAAATGTAAGGCTTCATTGTTCTGGACACTCTGTTAACAACATAATAGGGGACAACCCGATAAGTCTTATTAGTGTACTGAAGGAATTGATCAGTATTACCTGGAAAGACTGTCCTACAGTAAAAGGACTTAACTGTAGAAAAACATTCCTTGGGTTTCCCACAGAACTGTCTGAGAGTGCAGAAGTGCCTTGACCCTATTTCCAGAGGAAGCGTAGGTCTCTTCAGGCTGCTCAGAAATATCAAAAAGAGGGGCAGGGACAGAGCAACGAGACACTGCAGTGAGGGGGCAGAGCAGCTTTTGAAAAATCTGGAGGTATGGGATCCCCAAACAGTCAGGCTTCAAGCCTCAGTACAGACCAGGAAGGTCAGACTGAAACATAAGCAAGGTCTTTTGGTAAGAAAGATATTACTGTAACTAGGGATAACTTTCTTCTATAGGAATTTTTTTTCTTCCTTTGGCGATAAACTCTGCACTGGACCCAACAAAACTTTCCTTATGAAAATTTTTAATGTTTTCTAAACTCTTATNATTTTTTTTTTTTTTTTTTTTTAATGTACATACCTTATTCTGGTGTTCCTTGTACCTTATTAGTGAGGAAGGACCAAAACTAATCCTTTCTAATCCTGATAAATTTTACAGGATCTTTTCTTCCCTTTAAAAATACTATAGTACTGTAAGCTTTAAAAAATAATTTGCATTTTTCAGCCTTTTTAGGGAGGCTAGGTTTTTAAAAAAGGATTGTTTCTGACAACCATACCATCCTAACATATTAAAAACATATTGCCTGAAAAGTTATGATTATAAATAGCTGGCATTGTAGTGCAATACATTAGTGTGCTAGTCTTTGATTCCTCTGTAATTATAGAATGAAAGCTTCAATCCCTGCATTGGGTGAGCACTTAAAATTACAGCTGAGGTAGTAAATTACTGGTCCTCAATGTCCTAGGCAGACAGATTGCTTTCAGTTCATAAAGTGAAATTCAGTGTTGTGTCAGAGGCAGATTCCCCAGCGAGCTTATTGTCTTCTATTTAAAACTAGCAGATGAACTAAAGGAAATAATAGAATATTTTGCAATATACCAACACAAGCAGAAATTCTTATTTTGAAAAACAAGCAGCAACAGTGTTGTCTCAAAATGTTCACATTGTTCATATTGATTTTCGTTTTACACATCCCCAGGAACAAAACATACTGGCTAATAGGTTGGTTTTATTAGTTTCACTGGATGCTGTACCAATAATGGGTTTAACTCTTACATGAAGGTAAAGTGCTGGGCTTTTTGAAGCTGTTGATGGACATTTGATTCAGTGTCACCCTGTCTGTAGGAATCCTAATAAGCACACAAAAAATAGGCAACACCACAGCAAATTCTTATTCTAACAGGTTTAGTCTTCTGACAAATTATTATCTTCTAAAGATTGTTTCCACAATGTAAAATAAAAATAATTAGCAGTCCTAAAGATTAATTTCATCCTTTTAAAGCACTGAAAAATACCCTGAATTAAACCCTTTTGCCATAGTGTAGGGCAAAGTCTGACAATAACATAACTACAGATTGAGAAAAGTCGTATATGTATCGTGTCCACTTGAGCAAGACAGATTTGTGCATTGAGCAAAAGTGTATTCTCTTAAATCCATGTTTAGGTGTGTGAGTAGCTACCTATCCAAAACAGAGTAAATTCAATGTGAAAATTTCCAATTAATGTCCTGGTACATGGTATAAAATGGTCCTGATTTTCACATTAGCACAAGCTTGAGATCAGCAGCACTTCAAAACCCAGACAACGTGGGTTAATTTGAGCCTGACTTCCATCATCAAATCTGGATTCTCTGGCTGTAACTCTTGGAGAGGTGATCACTGCGTGTCCAGAACAAACCTGTGCTCCTCTACCTTGAGGGCATGCAGTCTTGAAATAATCACGGAAGGCAAATGTGTTCTGGATATACTTGCTGAAAAAAATTACTTCCATCTTGCTGTAATCATCATTCAGTCTTGGCAAAAAGGTCAAGAATTAACTGGGCCATGAGATAAAATTACTTTCAGAAACAACTAAGTTGGTGCTGAAATATATTTGTGCAGTGCTGTGAGGAAACATAAAATTTCTTAAGGAAATGTAAAAATTCTTAGGGGACACAGGAAAACCTAAATGCCAGTGAAGCTTGCCTATGAAAGTTAGAAGATGCTTAGGAATTTTTGGAAAATATACCAGTACTTAAGTAGTCAGACTTTCACCTTATGAAAAAAATCTATCAAATTATGTTAAATGAAAGCCCAACTAAGGACACATACTTTTCAGAATATCTGGTATTTATTCAGAGTCCTCTACTTATATGAAGCTTATGTGCAAGAATTAGTAGTTACTGTCTCATATCAGTTAATATCTTGAGTCTTTCTCCAGAACCATTAAAACAAATACGTGACTGTAAAGATAATGCAGAACATAATCTTGAAAGATTTTTGAAACTGAAGAGATTTTAGATACAATATTAAATTCACAAAATGATGCCTTTTAACAGGGATGAGAAAGAGACTTTTTTGAACAGGAAACTTGGAGGATCAAGATGGCCAATCTGTCATGAAATCATTTCAGCCGTGAAAAAGCTAGCCACTGCTTCAGTTCCTGTGAAGAATAATTTTGTAGTTTGTGCTGCACACTTCACTCATGGCTGAGACCAGAAAGGTAGCTGTGTCAAAAACATCGGTGTAAATAACACCGATAATAATAAATAACAAAAATTTGCCTCATTAGTCTTCATGTTCAGATGCTTGTGGATAAATGCCACACCAAGAGAAATGATAATCAGCATGTGTATCACCAAGGTGCTCCTTTGCAGATAGTCACAGTGGTGAAAACAGGGCTTAGCGTGTTTTTTTGTGGTTTAACAGAGAAGGTTAGGTATTTCTCAAGAAGAAAGTACAGTAGCAATACCTACCAAAGGATTAATTAATCTCAGTTTGCATTTAGTTCTATTCATACGAGCATCGGTTGTGGTATGTAGAAATGAAAAAATATTGCTTATCTGGATGATCTGTTACATAAAAGGTCTTTTAATAGTTATCTGGTAAAATTACAGGATAGGAGTATTATTCCAAATGAAAGCAACTACTTACACTTTGAAACACGTCTTTTTAACTGTAAAAAGTTTAATGGGAAATAAAACAATAAAACCTAATCCTTTTTAAAACACATACCCATTGTTTTTCAACATATTGAAATAGGTTGGGAGCTTATCTCTTTTATTATTAGATTGACCCTTTTTTGCGGTGTGCTCCTAACATTGTTCTCTTAATCTGGCCTTGTTAGAAACCTACTCTTAATAGCAACAGAGAGAAAGCTGCTGCCTTCTTACAGAGCAAAACTATATTTGCAGCAGAAAGCATTGATTCTTTTCTTAGTTTGGTATGTCTGTAAAAGTGCTAAAGGAAGACACAGGAAGCCTGTAGTGATTCCATAACATTCTGAAACCACTGACAGATATTTGATTAAATTCCAGGCTGCTGAAATTTCTTTACACAGAGGCTTTCAATGCAGAGAAATGTTCTTACCGCTCAGGTAATCATGCTCTGAAGTCACTAGGTTTCAGTTTGCCTTAGATTTGTAAGCAAGAGCTTGCTGGAGAAGAGAAGGGAAGCAAGCAAGTATTTTATTTTGTTATTATTACCCACAGAAAAGTTCATTTTACTGTAGCATGTTTCATGGAGCAAGTGAGAGAGATGAAAATTATGACATCTGCCTATGAGATTAATTTCGATCATATACAGGAAAAGTTAATAATTTCATATGTCTAAACCTGAGTTTCTGTTTACAACACATTCCCCAGATTAATAAAATCTTAGCATAGAGTGATTTATTTCAGAAGGAACTTCTAGAGGTCATCTTGTGCAACCACCTTCCCAGAGTTGGGCCCTATTGCTCAGAGACCTGTCCTGCAAGTTTTGAAAATCTCCAAAGACAGTGTTTCCACAGCCTCTCTGATCCAGATCTTTTTATGCTAGATATATTTTGTTTTCTTCTTTGTACACTGTCAGAATATCCCTGGAATATGTAATCTTTGCTGTCCATGCTTCCACTCCACCCCACCCAGAAGATTCTGGCTCTACTTTCTCCAAAACTCCCCATTAGAGAACAGAATCAGCAAATCGCTTCCTTTTTACATGCCCACCACCATCAACCTCTTCATGTCCATGGCGTGTGTCATCTTAGTGCATGGATACCAGCTGCGTATTTCAGATGCAACTTCACAAGTTTCTCAATGATGAAATAATCACCTCTCTTGACCTGCTAGTTGGTCTTGTTTGCAAGTCATCTTTCACCAAATCCTTCTGCCTCATCCTTGAGCTTGTGTAGGAAAAAGACCTTTAACAAAGATAGCTCAAGACTACAAAGGATACGAAGAATGAAACATCAGATTAATTTTGAGGATAGTGAGGGCCACTTTGTCTTTATAAATTAGATATCTTAATTGATTGAATGAATCACACACTAAGAATGCCTATATCTCCCCATTGTCTCTTCACACAGTTAATGTGTTCCTTTCCCTGAGGGGAACAGGAATCTCTTCCATGAATTTCTGTACAATTTTTGTATTTTATATTTTATATCCCTTGAATAGAAATGTCTGTGTATTTCTGTGCAGATACATAGGTGCACATACAGCTATACAGCCAGCTTTCTAAGCATGTATGGGATTGAAAATTGTTGCTATGTCACATTGCTAAGTGCAAAGATAAATAGTTGTGCAGGGGAGCTTCCATACAGCTTCCCTCTATGCACCAGCAGTACGAATCTGATGAGATACGTATCAGTTTCATACCAACACTTACTGTCCTGTGAGCAGCTTGGGCTGATAAGATGCTGAAACAACTGATCCGAAAATATACCATAATCTTTCTCTGGTCCCTTTTTTAAAATGACCTTTAGCTAAGCAGCTATTTAGTTCATTTTTCAACTTTAAGTAAAGAAATAGTAGGGAAAAAGTAACACTACTTTTAATCCTGGTCTTCTGATTTTGGAGACAGGAAGTTATTCTTTATCATTCTTCAGATCTGTGCATTTCTTTGTTTACTTAATTAGATCTCTGTAACTAAGTAGTATATAGAATGAGCATTGGAATATTTGAATGAGTTTGTAGAAAGAAAATGCCTTTTCTGTTTTAATTTTGTCAGAAATCACCAAAGTTTCTCTAACTGTTTCAATTCCAAATACTAGAAAGCAATACCTTCCAGTAATTAATATATTATATAGTATATCTCATCTGTTATTCTCTGCAAAGACCAGTCCACCTTTTCCTACTGATTTGTTCTTACTAGTGACTACTGTGATAGCAGAACTGTAAATACACAGAAATGACAATTATATAAGGACATTTTAAATAAAAATATATGCAAGAAAAAATCAGAATTGAGATAAAACTAAGTGTAACTGCATGATGAGATTTTATGAGGACAATGGTAGTTATTCATTCCTTAGTCATATAGGTTTACTAATCTGAAATATATCAGTGCAGCTTACAGAAAAATACCTCAACACTGAAAAATTAACTATTTCTCTTGAAAAAGTATGAAATTAGGAAAACAGAGACTGATGAAACTATGCGAAGACATTTACTTCAGTGGAATTTTCATTTATACTCTTAATATTTTATTGCTGCTACAAGGTTTACGTCTAGCAGCCGGTCAGTACTTGCTCTGCACATGAGATTTATCTGCAGGAAAACTTGAGGGTAGGTGTGCTCTGCTCTTGTTATGGTGAGTTGCAAGGTGTCACTGGATGTATTAAGGACATAACAGGGAATCTCAAGCAGTGATATGTTACTAAGTCTTTCATCCTAAGGCCAGCTGATGTGTTTTGTAATTGTAGTGTGTGAAAGAAAAAAAAAATCCAAAAAAACAAAACAGACCTTAAAAAGTCTGCAGTAAGCTAAGCATGTTCCTAACTGCCACATTAGAAATGCTCTGGGTTCAGCTTTGCCTTTACAAGTGTTTATGTCAGCAGTCCCATAAATGTGCTGCCCCACCAATCTCAGTTTTGAGCAATGCAAGTCATCCAGCAGCATAAGATTTTCTACTTCCCTTTATCGTCAGCTATGAATTCTCAATGTCTTCTGTCAACAGCCAGCTTTGAACAGGCTCATAGTGAGCATCCTCCTTGCATTGGAACTGGGAATCGCTGGCTCTCATATCTGCCACTTTAGCAAGGACTGACAGGCTAGAGAGGACAAGAGGCAAAGTAGCTTCTCTTTTTTTTTTTTTTTCTTTTTTTTTTTTTGTTTTGGTCAGAACTATAAGAATTTTAAGAACTTAGTTGGTGAGACTTGACTTCCAGGAAAAGTTCATGCCTGGAAATCTAACAAACTTTAGATGCCTTTTACTGTGTTACATGCTTCTAAAACCTGAAAGAGGTGCCTCCCATGCACGAGAAAAGATTAAACAGGGGAAATTTCAGTGTCTCTTGAAAACCTCAGGCGAACCTTTTCCATTTTCTCTTTTTTCCTTAGCTTTACATCATAACCAGGTACCTGCTTGCTTTTCCATGATGCAAGAACAATTATAAAACCACATCTCTCTAACTTTTTAGGATATGTTGCTTCGCCTTCAGGGATCAGATTAAAATGGAAGGAGAAAAGACCATTACCATTAAAAATTCTCATGAACTGAAGCCCTAGAGCTGCAATGCTGAGTAAACAAGTGATAACAGAAAGTCTGTGTGACTTCACCCACTTTTATAGAGCACGTATGACATGGTTAGAAAGTAAATGGACATGAAAGTGTCTGTGGAGTACCAATTAGATAAAGAGAAGGTCAACCCCAAAAAGACTTCCTCTTTATTATAATGAACTTTCATTTCATAAAATACTAAGTCAATAAATTAGATTGAAAATCTTTGGTCTTCTTGCAATTATATATTACAGATTATCCCATCTATTAATTATCTGAGAAGAGATCCAGTAATATAATAATCAGAACTGATTTATGTTCTTTGGGAGTCGAATCCCAGTCTTATAAATTAACTCTTTTCCTGGAAATTCTATTTTTTTTTCTGATATATGGATTCAGATCAGGCCTGTGGGAGAGAAGATTTTTATATTTTCAAGAAGCAAAGGAAAGGAAAACTGAAACCATTAGTGAAGTGTGTTCCATTATTCCAGTTCAGATATCTTATACCTTATATATTTCACTTAAATTCAATTTTTTTATTTTGCATAATTCTTTATGATTGGATCTTATAACTTGGATGAAATTTACTTGTGCTTCGATATTTGCAAATTCACTCCTAGAATATGTTCTTCTTTACTTTTAATAAACAGGAAAGGACAAGTAGCATCATTAAAAATCCAAGCCCAGGAAGGTAAAATGAAGGCATTGTGAGCAATTCCCTTAAGAGATCTTCAAATTGTCACATTATGTTGAGATAAAATGTTAATACAAAGAATACAGGCATTTTCTCTAGCTATTAACAGGAGCTTAACTTTCCATCAATAGCCTAAGTTCAGCTGAATCTCTGTGACCTAGAATCCACCATGTACTTTATTTACTAATAAATATGGGAAGGGATTGTTGCCATTTTATTGTTTCAGAATGACAATGGCTGTTTTGTTTGTAAACCTGGAAATGTAATCAAATGATATAGCCACTAGCTCAACCGGTCACAGCAAATTAGCATTGTATTTTCTCATCAGTTACCTACTCCTTAAAACATTCCAAATTAACATTTTTTAATTCATCACATTGCAGTTTTTTAAAGTAGTATCTAATGAATAAATTCCTGCCAGGTGGTGTCTGATATGCAGCTGGCAAAAAAATATAGAAGCAGCTGCACTTTAACAAGTAGCCTTCTTTTCACCTGCTAACAAGCATCTGTCAGCTGGCTGTATGGATAAGCAGGACGTGGATTTTGCTTGTAAATAAATTATACCTGGGAGAATCGTGTGGTGCAGCTCTTCCCTCTACAGGATAAAAAAGAAGGGAAAGGACCCCTTTAGGAAATTCTTTAAAGAGGTGTTTCAACTTTGATGTAAACTAACGTCCTTCTAACCTAGATCTTCTGCAGCCCCTCTAATAAACGGACACCTTTTATGTCAAAGGCTTAAAAGGACAGAAGGCACTGGAGAACTTAGGAAAAGGGAGAAGAGGAAAACACAGATATCGTAGTTTTTTAAGAGGAGGTAAGGCAGACGTGGTAGATGTAAAACAGGGAATTCATTTATTCCTTGCAAAAGTAAATACCTTATGTAGAAGAAAAATTATTTAAAACTTCACGAAGACTATCTCAAAGTTAATTCCAGCCTGCACATATTAGTAGCTTTTTGCTGGCTTTTAACTAGATTTGAAATTTTCCAGAAACTTTTCAAGGTTCCATGTTTAAACAATAGATCTTGTCATAGGGTCACTGTGATCCAAACTTAGATCATCTGCTGCCAGTGCCAGTATAGTCTCTATGCTCCTCCTCTCCCTGACCTGGCAGTGCTCTTTGCATTTTGAAGCTGGCTTCTCGATTAGTTGTAGTGATCAAGTGTACTCCTAGAAACTGGTTCAGATGCTGCCTTGTGTCCCCAGACCTCAGTACATTTTGAAGGGACAAATGTCTTCAAGAAAGGGCAAGAATGACAGCCCAGGAAACTACAGGCCAGTCAGCCTCACCTTCATCCCTGGAAAGGTGATGGAACAGCTCATTCTGGATGTCATCTTCAAGCATGTGGAGGAAAATATGGTTATTGGGAGTAGTCAACATGGATTCCCCCAGGAGAAATCATACTTGACCAAGCTCATAACCTTCTGTGATGGCATGACTGGCTGAGTGGGTGAGGGTAGAGCAGTGGATGCTGTTTACCTTGACTTTATCAAAGCTTTTGACGCTGTCTCTCATAACATCCTCATAGATAAGCTTAGGAACTGTGGGTTAGATAAATGGACAGTGAGATGGATTGAGAACTGACTCAATGTCAGAGCTCAGAGGGTCGTGATCAGCAGTTCAGGGTCCACTTAGGGGCCTGTAAATAGCAGTGTTCCTCAGGGGTCGGTACTGGGTCCAGTCTTGTTCAGTGTATTCATCAATGACCTGGCCGAGGGGACAGAATGTACCCTCAGTAAGTTTGCTGATGACAAAAAACCAGGAGGAGTGGCTGACACATCAGAAGGCTGTGCCACAACACAGCAAGAGCTGGACAGGCTAGAGTGTTGGGCTTAGAGAAACCTAAGATCTGCTGGAAAGCAGCTTTGTAGAGAAGGACCTGGGAGTCCTGGTTGACAAGCTGACCAAGAGCCAGCAATAAGTCCCTATGGTCAAGAAGACCAACAGAAGAGTATCCATGCTCTTCTTAGAGCATGGACAGCAGGTTGAGGGAGGTTATCCTTCCCCTCTTCTCTGCCCTTCTGAGGCCACATCCAGAGTACTGTGTCCAGTTCTGGGGTCCCCAGTTCAAGAAAGACAAGGGACTACTGGAGGGCTACAGAGATGATCAAGAGACTAGAGCATCTCTCTTATAAGGAAAGGCTGTGAGACTTGGGTCTGCTTAGCCTGGAGAAGAGAACACTGAGAACAGATCTCATCAATGCTTATAAATATCTAAAGAGTGGATATTGAAGATGGGGCCAGGCTCTTTTCAGTAGTGCATCCTCTTTTCAAAGAAGGGGCAGCATGCACAAACTGAAACACAGGAAATTCCATCTCAAGGTAAGGAAAAACTTCTTTACTTTGAGGCTGACAGAGCACTGGAACAGGCTGCCCAGAGAGGTTGTAGAGTCTCCTTCTCTGGAGACATTCAAAACCCACCTGGACACAATCTTGTCCAACCTGCTCTAGGTGAACCTACTTTAGCAAGAGGGTTGGACTAGATGATCTCCAAAGGTCCCTTCCAACCCCTACCATTCTGTGATTCTGTGAAATTTATTGGAAATTTATTATTTATTGGAGCAAGGACTGTGCCAACAGCATCCAAAAGCTTTCTTAGTATTTAGAAAGGCCTAAATTCTGGAAAAAAACCCAGAATCTTAGATAATGTGCACAGGAAGAAAGTTCCAAGTCCCTCCTACTTTTCTTTACCTGAGGAAAATCTGGGGATCAACTGCAAATGTGTGCATTTTGGGATTATGAGAAATAAAAAGCAAGCACAGTTGATACTGATTGCCTGCAACAGCATCCACCCCAAGTAAATCCCCCTTCTTCACCTTTCACCCCAAAGCATCAATGCGCAGTCAGTCACCATCAGCATCAACGTGCTTGGGGAAGTCCTCCTCAAACACTACAAGAAGCAGGACTTGTTCTGGCTGCAGAGCTCTCAGGTCATACCCCACTGGTTCCTCAAGGACAAACATTACATTTTTTCAGATGCCAGCATTCTTAAGGCTTCCACACCTCTCACAGTGTGTTCTTGGGCAAAGGAAATGGCATAAACCTTCTGAACAAAACCTGTGTCATGGAGAAGCAGATCTTCAACTAACGCAGTTTTGAACAACTAGAAAACAAAACTAGAAAAAGAAAAGTAACCATCAGTACCCGGTGGTGCTCTGGTAGGAAGCTTTCTGCCTAAGCACAGGACCTTCCATTCATCTTAAGAAAATACAAACCCATCACAAATATTGAAGCAATACTTGTGAGCCACTGCTGCTTTGTGTCATCACTAACTGCAAGGGCTGTTGCAACAGCTCGTAGTTGGCCGAGGGAAAAGCGTCTGTATTCAGTTGTTGCTTTATTTAAGGAACTTTTCTTTTGGCAGATACTTTTCAGCTCTGCAAAGATAAAATGCTCTCAGTGTTATTGACAAAAGAGAGATCTGAGGTCAGAAATCCAGTGTAAGCTTTCTTGTCTTTTTGCATAATAAAATGCTCTGTGGCTTCTTCCTTTATGGCAATCTGCTAGTCAACAAAGCAGATGATAATAAAAATATTTACAGTAATAAATAGGAAAAATAGCTAAATGTCCATGTATTTTCACTAACCATGCAACTTTCTTTCTCATGATAAATTATATTTAAGTAAAAGTAAATATCGGGTCTTGAAGGTGACTTTAAATAAATAGGTAATTTAAATGCAACAGTAACTTCCTCACTGCTTGCTGTTTATTTTTAAAAAGACCGCTTATCAGAAGTATGAACTCTCTCTCCTCTTTCACAACATTTGAAGGCACATATCAAGGTCACTAACTTTTAACAATGTGACTCAAAGTCTGTCCAGCCTTTCCGGAATCTAACCTGAACCAAAGATTCCCTAAAAATTACTCCCCTTTTAGAGGGGAATCGAGTTTGAGAAGTTGAAAAGTTTAGATTTTTTGCTTACAGATTAAAAACTTTTCTAGTTTGCACCCATGAATGCATGAGTGAATGTTCAAAATTTAGGCAAAGAATGGTGGGGAATTAGAAGAGTCTTTAGTAGAATGATGACACAAGCTCCATCATTCATCAAGCTGAAATATAGACAGTCTCAATTTTAAGCTGTTTTCTGACAAAAGTGGGAAGGGCAGCCCTTCAACAAATTACAGTCTCTCTTGGATTTATATAGTCTATAAGAAGTATGGGTTTAATCCCACCTACTTGCCCAAGGCAGGATGAGATTTGATTCACTTGCATTCAAATATATTAGATATAGATCAATAGATAAGCACACACATGGAGCATCATGTATGTAACTCCATATACAAGAAGGCAGTTTTTACATGGGTTCAGCCAGGTAAGATTTTCACTCAGCATTTTTTGAAACCTTTTGTTAAAAATATTGTGGAAATGAAGTAGTGAAAATATTTGTTGGTGTGTGTTTCGTTGTGTTATGGAAGCACTGGTTTGAGCTAAGTCTCTGTTCCCCAGCCAGGGGAAGCCTGTGTGCTTTATCTGAGCCCTCTTTTAGCTTTGTTTTTCATTATAAACAGATCCGTGTTCAGCAGTACAGTATATTTTCCATTAAGATTTTAGTTTGGAACCACTTATCAGCTCAAGAAGCTCAGCAAGCTACAGGCATACTTTACCTGAAGCTTATTAGTGAAACATAAGCACGGTGCTGAAACCCAGATAAGAACTCCATGGGATTTTTTTAGCCCTCCCTGGAGTATTTGTCTCAGAATATCTGAGTCCTCAGGGCCGTACAGGAGGGAGGAGAATCGAGTCTTCCTTCCATGGCAGCCAGGAGCAGTGCAGGAAAAGGGCAGTCCCTTACTTTGGCAGTTTGCACGTCCTGTGGGAGCTGGGAACATCAGTTCAAAGTCGCATAAGTTAAAGGTGGCATTACCAGACTCAGTCCTGCACTCCCAGGGTTTTCCCACTGTTTTTTCAATATTAGGGAACCAGCCAGGTGATGGATCACCCCTCAGGTATAGCAGGAGCCCTCAGAGACCAGCTGGTATTTGCAGCACATGCTCTTTTGACCCAGCAACATCAGTTTACCCGAGTGCATCGCTCAGGTCATGCTTGGCCTTTTTCATGGTCAGGGCTTCAGAGGTACCATTAAATTTTCATCAAGCAACTCTGAGGAGGTGCTATTTGCACCTTAGCAAGTGTGGATTAACATATCCATGTCAGGCTAGATTCTTTGGGGCCACACGCAAAGGGAAATGGGAATGTCTGTTCACATTATTCTGGAGATTCCCTGGGTTGATTTGGTTAGAGACGGTTTCATAGATGGCTCAGGGCTTGCACCACCCAGCTGCTAACTTACATTCAAGTATAGGAGACTCTGCCATTCCCCACACAGTCCGTGGATGATAACTTCTGCTTTATCTGAGGCTGTGCCCTCTCCACTTTGTCTTTCCTCTTTTTAAGCTCTTATTCAGTAAAAACTGAGTTTAAACTCTACAGTTTAAACATTACTTATGTTGCCAACAGAGGCTTCATTATTATTTATGAACTTATAACTCTCTACCTTCACCTCAGACAATAATTCAACATCTTAGATAGGTTTTCTAATGCTGTTTTTGTATAATTTATTGCAGCCTTGATATTATTTTACCATTAAAATATAATATCACTCTCCACTTTGATTATAATGATTTATATTTCTGTTTTTAAAGCTGCCTGTCTGAGTAAGACTTGGAAAGACATGCGCAGAGAATAAAGTGTTTTAGAACTCTTTATGATTATCAGGAATCTATCCCAGGGAAATTCAGTAGATTTTGCTTTAAGGAGATAGCCCTGTTTATGATTTACAGGAGTGCTATCAACATAGCCAATTTTTATTCCCCTAGTGTTCCAGATGATATAAGAGTCAGTACATGTCTTTTCAACTTTTTTGAAGGAATTCATAACCCCTTCAAGCTCTTGTCTGCTATTGATTACTTCTTTGTCCATTTGAGAGATCATCAGCTACCCAGCCTCATGCCATGATAATTTTCTTGCTATAGGGAGCGTAAGTAACTACTTTTGTCCTGCATCCCCAGGCCTGGCTCAGGATTTGGGCAAGGCTGGTAAGGATGTGTCTTGCACACCCTACATTGTCGTGCTCTGGCATTGCCAGGGAGCACTGCTTTAGCTAATGGCCTCTGAATGTTTTCATTCTAAAACCTGCTCACAGGGATTGATGAGTTCATGATACCTGCATTTTGCAGCTTCATACATGTCAATAGCTGAGCAGCTGTCCCTCCCATGGCAATCGTTTTACCCACTCTTTGACTGCTATCAAACCTCATCTGTGCCTTGTGTGATTGTATTTGGTATTATGTTCTTTCCCCAGTCTGCAGTTACAGTTTTAAAGGAGCTGCTGGAAAGCAGGTGTTTCAGCATGAGCATTTTTCTTACAACCTGTAGAGTAAGGCACCCCTAGTCTACCAGGAAATGTGTTCTTATGGTCAGAAAAGTGCATCCACCAATCCTTACTTCTTCCAACGTAAGTAGCTGTGCTAAAAGATTCCCTCTCATCTGTGCCGGTCAAGCTGCTTCTCTTTCTGTCATGGTTCTAGCAATTATACCAGAAATATCAAGGCCCAGATGAGGCAGAAAGCTGTGGATGGAAGATGTCTGTGAAATCGTCAGGACCATCTCTTTGAGAACAGCTCATGCCAGTGCCAGGTACAGAGGAGCTGCTGCTCCCCATCAGGAGGACATGATCCCATATTTTCTCTGGAAAAAGAGAAAATGTTGTCCTGCATAAAAAGACCTGGTCTGATTCTAAGTCAGGCTACTGAGCCATTTCAACATTTCTTGTATCTTTCTCTCAGTATGAAGGGAAACACCAATGAAATTAAACAGAATGAACTCACAGGACATTGTGTGCAAATCTCTGAGGGCTTTCTATTGGTGCTTTGTATGACAACGTCATATAAGATCTGGTTAGAGTTAAGTTTCCAGTTAATAATAACCTGTCCAGCTTCCTAATCATAAAAATAACAGTTCTCTCTGTTGCACATGGAAGGCAAACTAAATTTTCACTCTCTTTCTGTCTGTGATCCATATCCTCTATAACTTGTAATGCTCATTTCATTTCTTTTTGAAGATAAGCCCAATTACTATTTGCAATCTAGGGCACCTGGAAGCCTTCCTACTGGAGTTTCTGCTCCATAGGTTTTGCCGGAGTGCATCAAAATGTCCTGCTAGTGACCTAGCTGACTTCTGACCCGTAACGTGATGAACACCTCCTGCCACTCGTCCTACTTAGCGGTGGAAGGAAAGGAAAGGCACTTTCCTTGGTTATGGCAAAATTACACTGATCAGAACTTGAAAACAGTAAGTGTTACACAGAGGTCCAAGGCAGACACTTGTCATCATCTCAACTGCTGTTGAGATTAAGATGCTTCTTCAGTCCTAGAGACAGAGGATATGAATGTAAGTGGGGATTTATTATCTGTCTTCTAAAAATAAGAATTGTATAATAACAATAAAGTACAAACAGCAGTGTCTTCTAAAATTACCCATCTCATCAAAAGCGTTAACTTCCTTTGCATGTGCCCTTTTAAGTAACTGGGAAAAAACCCACCCATTACAATAGTTTATTGTAAGAGAGATCATAGTATCCATACTATGAAAAGCAAATAACACAAGCTGTATAAAAAAAAAGGGAGGAATATCATTTTACATTCTTTTGAATTTCTATAAACACAGATATTCCTTCCCCTACACATTTGGAAAAAGTGGTGTATAGGACTGATGTCATTAATGAATCTAGGACAAATGAAACCAGCTAACAACTATATGGAGTCATATGCTCCTCTGCTTGACAGTTCATACTTAGCTGTGATTCAACTGACACCACCAAATAAGTTTAAAAACTAGGCTCTCACACTATGTGGGGATAAGTTTTATTCATTAAAGATCTGTATAGAAAGAACATTTGTAACCAGTCTGCCTTCTTCAACATGTTTGACTGGCAGTATTTGGCATGTGTTCACAGCAATAAAACCCCTTTTTATTTCAGTGCATCATATTTTATTAACACTATGTATGAAATATTTTCTATATTTATCCTAAAATAATGTGATTCAATATAAGTTGTGCTAGAATACATTTTGTTATAGAAATATCTGATCAGAGACATATTTTGTTTGAGATATGCATCTTTTTTATTTTTTTTTCTTTTTATTTTCCTATTTGGGCAATAATAGGAGATAACTGCATCTTAGAACACTGGTATAACAACATTTTATCTTAGAAATGGCTTGACCATATTCCAACATCACACTTTTGTGGGAAGATTTTATGAGTTTAAATTCAACTCTCAAGGTGAAAATAAAAGACTGGGTTAGTGGGATTGTTAATTTAAAATGGCTGCTTAAAGTGCCACTTAAGAGCAACTAGGAATCTAAGGTGTGTTTAAGGTTTTTTTCTTTCCTACCATACAGCTGCTTTTAAGCCAAAATAGATGTTGCTGTGAGCAGGTAATAAATTCTTTTTTCATATTGATCCTGTAGTAACTACTAGTACGTCCCAGACCATTATATTATATAGGCATATGCACAACCCAAGTATACCTAGCAACTATATAGTACTGAAATAGTTTTGCTATTTATGTAAAGCCTGGCTTTTATCTAAGTTTGCTGTTAGAAGTGGACCACATAGTGCTTAAGTGTGGTAGTAAGAATGGCTCCCTGATTTCCCTGAGCTGATGATATTGTTAATGGTCTGTATGGCATTTTACCTTTTCTTATTATATATGAGCACAAATTTCATTAATTTCAAACTGTCCTGCAGGAGAAAGACCTTAGGTAATTTGTTTAACTTCATGAATTCTCCTTCCATGGAAAAAGTGGAATCCAGCAATGCATTGTACACCTGTCCAGTGTAAGAAATCACATCCAGTCATCAGCCACCTCTCTCCATTTCTTCTGTGCAAAGTTTTTCCTTCAATATCAGAAACAAGAAAGAGGTGGATTCCAAGAGGGTCTCTTCCTCCTGGTTCTCAGCAGTACCAGCAGGTGTCCTTCACAAAGTAATAATCAGATGGTTAGTACCCCAACTTATACCTAGTTTGATTTTAGATAATACAGTCTTCTGAGGAACATTATTAGACATTTGGGGGCATTAACGTTGTTCAGCTTCAGGTATGTATTTAGATGCATATGGTCCAAAAAATCTATATCTTACTCATCCTTGAAATCCTGTGGTTTATGATCCTTCTCTGATGGCCAAACCATGTAGAAGTTTGTGTCTGTGCAAGCTTTGTTTCACCATATCTGAATCTTTTTGAGCAGAATACATTTGTGGTTCGAAATCAAACCCCATCAACCTTGTTTCCATCATAGCGACATCAATTGAGTACATATGTGATCTTACAAGACTTCTTACTTATTGCTCCTTTTCAGAGAGCCATACCATCCACCACCACCATCCATTTCCAATTTACTATTAGAGCTCAGTCCAGTAAGATTTTGACTACACATTAGTAACACCGGAATTGTTAGGACAGACACTGTCTTAAAAATTAATGTGAGCTACAGCTGTGGCACTTACACATGCTCCAATACAAAGGCAGGTTTTCCTGTGTGCATGATAGCTTGCTGGAATTTACAATGTGCAGTTTATGTGTGAATGAAACCAGTTGGTGAAAAGCTATGCTAACCATCCTCAGGAGACTCCATCCAGTTTTACTGTGTAACAATCCTTTTTAAGCCATGTTCATACAAATGTATATAACATTATAGCTTCATCTTCAAATCTAATAGAAAAACTGCACCTGTAAGGTCTTTTTTTTATCACTCAGCAAATAAAAAATAGATGCTTTTCCCTTTGTAATTCTGTCTTCTTTTTTAAAAAAATAAAAATTCATCCTAAGCCTAGTTTTACAGACAGTTAGATAAAATTTGCGAAAAGTAGAAGGGGAAACTTGAAAATCTTTTCATTTCTCAATTTATGGGGAAAAGATGCTTTTGAGATAGATCTTTTTTATCTTAACATCTCTAAAGCAGACAGCAGAGTAGTTTATTCATGTGAACACAAAGCATTAAAGCCTGCAAATGTATTTATCCAAATATGTGACTACCTTATTTTCCATTTTTTCCTCCCAAATTTCATGGATACAGATATGGTGATATTAATATAAAGTGTTATGTAGCAAGAAATATGGAGCTGAGTGTAAGAATGTCTTCTTAAGGAATCTTCTCCTTGAAGGAGTATATAGTCAGTAATAAATCAACATGCTACAGGGTTACTTGAAGCTGCTGCATTTCCATCCCAGAATATAGAACCTTTTTATTCAAATGAAATATCTTATTTAAAGGAATGATGTAAAACTTGAAATGACAGTTAAGTCATCCCATTCCCAGAGGAAATTTAGATGTACCTTAAGAGTTCCAGCACTAATTTTTTCCCCCGTCAAAGCCATTGCAATTTAAGATATGCTCTTGGAAGTCCCAAATGAAGTGTTACTTCCCACCAGCTTATTTGTCTTGAGAGGTGGTAAAATCCTGTCCTCAATGTGTCACTAATGAATTTCCTGTCAGCTTCAATATGGCCAAGGTTCCTTTGTTGCTCCTCCCATAAGAACCTTAAGTCTTAATAGTTTAATCATTTCTATAAAGATCATAGCAAGTTTGCAGGAGGAGGGATAGAATCATAGAATAATAGAATGGTTGGAGTTGGAAGGGATCTCAAAGAGGGTGGTTCCAACCTCCCTGACATGGGCAGAGACACCTCCCACTAGAGAAGGCTGTTCAAAGCCCCATCCAGCCTGGCCTTGAACACTTCCAGGGACGGGGCATCCACAACTTCTCTGGGCAACCTGTTCCAGTGCCTCACCATCCTCACAGGAAAGAATTT
>VZRU01017229.1:290339-301230 GCA_013398155.1 Pedionomus torquatus | reverse complement strand
ACTGGAAGGCTGCTATAAGATCTCCCTGGAGTCTCCTCCAGGCAGAACAGCCCCAGCTCTCTGAGCCTGTCTTCTTAGGACAGGTGCTCCATCCCTCTGATAATCTCTGTGGCCCTCTGCTGGACCTGTTCCAACAGTTCTATGTCCTTTCTGTGTTGAGGACTCCAAAGCTGGACACAGTGGGGGGAACAAACTCCAGGTGGGATCTCACAAGCACAGAGTAGAGGGGCAGAATCACCTCCCACAACCCACTGGTCACTCTTCTCTTGATGCATGCCAGGATACAGCCTGCTTTCTGGGCTGCCAGTGCACACTGCTGGCTCATGTTGAGCTTCTCATCATGTGGCATGTCCTGAAGATGTGGCATGTCCTGAAGATGTGGCAGTCCTGAAGAAATACATAGACATTATAGGAGAAGAGGAGTTTTAAGTACTTAAATATTACATTCCACATAAGAAATCAGTAGATCAGTCCCCAGTTTTAAGGGCATCGTTTAGTAAATGTGATATCACTACATCCCGTCCACTGAAGATTGTCCTCCATGTCATACAGCTTGATAAAACAGCCAAGTATTACCTGCTTTTGCTTATTTTGCTTCTGCCTTTACCAATTGATGAATGGGATTTCAAATACCAGCCGTAGGTAGCTTACTGGTGATCCTTAAAGTGGGAATAAAAACCTGAAATTGCAGGAAGACATAAAGCCTCTTCCAAAATAGATTTCATGTTTGTCTCAAAAATACTGATTGCTGCTACCAAAACTGCTGGTGGCTTATAGTTGTGTCTCAGTGCTGCAAACCTTCAGAAAATTTAGGGACATTCCATAAATGTAAGTGACTTCAGAAAAACAACTCTTATTTGCATAACAGTATTAATTCTGTTCATAAAAGATGCTGAGAGTTTTTGAAGATTTACATCTGCCATAAACAGATGTTACGTTAGAAGAGATTCTGACTGGTGCAGTGAACCCTCCTGCCTTTCCATGGTTTATAAATAATTTCAGCCAATTCAGCTGACGTTTACTTGGTGAACAGGACATATGCACACAAAAGAGAAGGAAGGCTGGGCAGCAGAGTGAATACACACTAACCACTGTCGAGAGCCTTTTGGAATGGCCATGCCAGTACATGCAGACAGAGCCAACCTCTCTGTCCCTCCTCATTGACATGTATGGCTACCTCTCGCAACAAGCATTCAAATGCCACTTCGGGGTATAGCTGGCAGTGACATTCAGGATATAATCCCTTCATAGGTCAGACTCAAGTTACGGATCGATTCTTGTTATTGTACAGTCTTCATTCACCTCCCAGGTCTCCCTTCTCTTGATTGGCCTAATAGAATGAAGGCTGTAAAGAAGCAGGAAACTATACAAATATTTGAGTCTTTTATAGAATATAAAAATCTAACCTTGAGTTCTCCCATCATGCACCGGTTTCAGCCTATGGTACTTTTGTCTTTCTATATTCACTGAAAACTGACAACAGCTGCAGAAGGACAAAGTATGATTATTTCCATAGGTGCTACAGTCCTTTTTCACAGCCAGTAGAGATTATAAAAAACCCTAACACACAAAGTCCTACCAGAATTAATCCCTGCAGGAAGAAAGGGTTTTCAGAAATCTCTGTCACATCAATTTTTCACTAAGGCAAACAGGAGTAGACAAGTAAGGAATTTTCAAATAAATTTTTATTTGTTTGACCCTGATGGAGTAAGGGTACAACACTGGAAAAAAAATGTGGCCAGACTTGCAATGTCCTATGAAGTTTAAATCAAGTGATGCTAAAATTGGGTTGCATCTCAGGTGCCTGGTTTGTGCTGTCTAGTGTTGGCTTTGATTGTAAGCAGTATCAATCAAGTTCTCTCTAGATTGACCCTGATTTTCTGTTCCACTGAATGTAAAATATACAGAAAGTCTCCTGGTAAAAGCTCTTCTCATCAGATTTCCTCCAAGGCTTTGCAGTTCTACGAGGAATGGAATATGTAATAGAAAGACCTGCAGGGTAAGAAAAGAAGCAGGAAAGTGAAGTCTCTGAGTTCCTGGAGTCCCAGCTGCTCCACTGGGATTCTCAAATGAGATAAGAATTTATTTCTGGCGTATGTATAACAACCTGCTGAGAACCTAGGAAAAGATTATCTTCTTATGTGCAGGTAGTAGTGGATCAGAATCAGAGAGCTACCCTTGCTTGAGCAGGGGGGTCAGACTAAATGATCCCCAGAGGTCCCTGCAAACCTCAACCATTCTGTAATGAATCCTGCAACCACAAAGCTGATTTTCAAACCAAGAAGAAGTAGCATAAGATCCAGTGTTAATCGTATTGTGAAAGAGGAAATACTAAGAGCAGTGGTTTCATTTACAGTATTATAATAATATAATTTTGATATGAACACAGGGTCCAGTGACATACTGCTACTCTCCACAATAGCTACATGTTCACTGCAACCTTTTAGAACATAATCTCATTTAGTGCACACCACACCTCTGTGTTTAGCAGCCATCTGAAAAGTCTAAATAGTGTGAGAACACTTCATTATCTAGTTAGACTTTCTGTGAAACGAGCTACATTATGGTCTGTTTAATCCTCAAATTGTTCAGCTCAAAATGTGCTTTGCAGTCATGGAAGGTTGTCTTAATTTTTAAGGATTCCTTCAGCATATCTATTCCTGGTTCACTAGACTGCTTGATTTATTATTTTTTTTTCAAAGCAGACTAAAAGTCTGTCAAACACAACTTTAGCAAGGCTTGCCTCACTGGAGACATGAAATGGATTTAAGAAAACAAGGCACACTGGCAGCATTCTGGTACACTCTAATTTAGGTATTGGCAGGAGTGAGGAACATGCTTTTCCATCACTTGCAGTTGCTAATTCTGAGCCCAGTTCTTGCATGTTCACTCACAGAGGGTCCCTTTTTGCAAATAATCCTAGTCAGGATCATGCTGCATCTTGGGTTTTGTTGATTGTTATTCAATACCCTCCTGAGACATCTACCTGAGGGCAACTCTCTAACATCGAGCCAACCCATTTTGCTTTTTCTTCTCAGGCTTGATTGTATTACATCAGTTAAACTGAGCTAAATTTTGCTTTTAATAAAATTAGTTGTTATTTTTCTTGTCTCTGCAAACTGGATATTCACAAACCAGAGGTAACCTGAAAAATCGAAGTCTTAAATAACCACAGCTCCAAATACTGTCAGCTGGTACCACCCAGAGTGTGCCTTTGGATAAAAAGAGCATTGTCATCTAGTGGTTAGGGGATGTGAGACATCTGGAACTAAGGCAGGTTTTTAGATGATGTTGAATGGCATGTGTTAGCTCAGACCATCTGAAAAATCTGGTGCAAAACGGCAGTAAACTTCACAGGTTCTCAGACAGTAAGAAAGGTCTGCTCACCTTTTTGTCAGAAGCCTAAATGATTCAATAGCTATGGGTATCAGGGAAGATGACAACTTTTCAAAGGTATTCAAAATACTTGGTTGTTGTTTTTGTTTAAATCTTTCATGTGTAATTCAATTATCAGCAGAGAGAAAGTATGGACACTCTTCTTACTCTTCAAACTTGTGGAGTACTCTGGGTCACAACACACCATTAATTTTAGACAGAACTCATGCGGGACTCATGTCCAAAGCTTTGTAGCACAACCTGGATATTTGGAATAATCTTGTGACAAACTGGTAAACATACACTATTGTATTGTTGTTCCAGTACAGATAAAGTGCTGATTTTTCCTTCAATAATAATAGAGAAACAAGATATGCCCTGTTACTTGGATCAGTACTTCCAAGGGATTATATGCCATTAAGTTGAAAAATCTTTTCATTATTTTGAAGTTGCTGGCATTAAGTTCAAGTTATGTTGGTGTATTGCTGACCATCCAGATTAATTATAAAAATGTGTGAGTGCTTAATTGACTACAAAAAGTTCAGACTGGTATTTTTAGAAGTTACATGCGCATTAAATATGGATGCTTCCACTGTGTTTAATAGGCTTTCTCATATTTCTGAAAGCTATTTATGTGTATATTGCCCAGCCATTAACAGAACCTAAAATTCACACCTTCAATCAGATCTGCACTGTCATGCCAGAATAGGTCTTGACTGAAGATAAATGGCTTAAATTAGTCACACAATCAAAATTTAATGCAATAAAGCATTTATAATAAGAAAATAAAAAATCAAACTGGAAAAGAAATTAAATCAAACACTTTGATTCATTGGTAAGGAGATGAGGTAAAATAAACATAACAAATCATAAATCACAGGGCTGTCTTTCAAGATGATGACCAACATGAAGAATTGTGGGAAAAAACATTCTCAGCCTGTATTGATCAACCCATATAAACACTGAGGTTCCTTTAGGATCTTTACTTTTCCCTGACAAACCAATATATTTATGGTCTGGTTCCTGACATGAAAGACTGAGCGTACAAAGGTGAGTGCTAAGCTCACCACTTGCACACCAGCAAGTGCCTTTTCTGCCCCCTGCATCACTCCTGTACAGTCAAAGAAAACTGACCCGGCGATGGAAATGTGCGCATCGACAGTGAGGACAAACAAACTTTCTCTAGCTCAAGTGATTTGGTTTCTTCCTGCAAATACAAAATGTCTAAGGAGAGATTTCACTGAAATTTCTGTTTTTAAAAAAATAAAAAAAGCTGAATCAAATCCACCACTGATGATCCTTGGAACAGCTGGTGGATTCTACCAGTTAGTCCCAAGTGGCCAGCAGTCGCAATTTGTGACTAGTCTTGTCTTCAGACATCTCAGGGCAACCGAAATGCGACAGGATGACAGATAGTCCTTTCAATAGATACTGACAAACAAATTAGTGCAAAGATGCTTTTCATAGCATACCAGATGTGTTGAGTTCTATCATATGGAACAAGGAATGAAAAACTGTCTACATCCCATCTGTGCTTTTTCAGTAATCACTGATGCACTCATTGTGGAGTGTAAGGTACGGTAAACATTTGGACTGGGTTTCACGTGTGAAATAGATGGAAAACCCCAGGTCTTGACCTCATCATCAGTGTCTAAAGCTTTTATATTAGCAAGAATACCTTAAATGCCTAGGAGAGAGATGTTCTGGAGTTAGGGTATTGTCCTGGTGATTAATTGAAAAATTATGCAAATACCAAAAGAAAGGTTTATGCAAATCAGAATGGACTGCAAAAATGCACTTTGCTTCCGATTGCATGCAGGGCTTCCAGCCTGTCATAAAAAAAGCAATAGGTTAAAGAATTGCTGTTTGGATTTACATCATTTCCTCTCTTGGGGCTTGTCTGTCCTCAGACTGTTAACCCAGATTTAATTCAAAGAGGCTGCAATTGCAGCTGCAAGAACAGTGTTAAAATGGAAACAATGAAAAGTGAGTGCTCTTGGCGGGTGATTGAAAGGCCCAGGGCACTGCAGCACATGCATTTCTAGCCCACTGTAAATGAAACCAATATCTCAGAAAAAAGGCCCTTTGTGAGGGTTGTCCTTCCATTCAGAACAAAAAGCCACTGGGCTGGAGCAGGAGCAGGAGGTGTGGGGAGAGGTACAATAATGTATGCCAAATATCCATAATGAGGGAGTGCAAATGAAAGGAGCAGGAGGTCCTACCCAGACCCTCTGGGCAGGGTTGAGTTTTACCTACTATTAGCTGTTTTTTCTTAGACTGAAATACTATTTGTGTTTTCCCTGTAGTTTTCTGCTAGAAAGTATTTTTTTCTAAGAGCTTACAACTAAGGGACCCCCTTTAGGCTCCCAGTATCATCATCCTGTGTGTCCTGATCAGCCCTGGTCCTTCTCCACACTAGCGTTGGACTTCACAGGGCGATGTGAGAGGATATAGCCACCCCAGCCCACGTCCCATTCCAGATGAACTCTGGCTGTGGGATATCCTCTCAGCACTGAGGGTTGCATTGCAGCCGCCACTTGTCCTGCCTCTCCTCTGCCCATGTCCAGAGCACCCCAGGAGGCAGTTGTGCTGAAGAGACAAGCCGCCAAGTCTTGTGGCTCATTGGCACCCCTTTCCAGAAGTCCGAGACGCCAGAGGACCTCTTTTCTCAGAGTGCATTGCCTGTGGCCACTGACACACGCTCACCCTCAGCTCTACAGCTATCCAGGCCGTGTTCCCCCTCCTATCATGAGACTCCATCTCCCTCTGGTGTCACTGCCCCCACTTCCTCCTTCTGCTCTATTGCACAAACCCCTTATTATTGCATGAGAACTAATCTGTTTCTCAAAAAAATCCATTTTGCTTTCTCTTTCCTTTTTGGTTGGTTAGACAATTTTTAATCCACCACCTTTTCATAAAATAGCCACAACCGTAATAATAAAGTCAAAATATGATTTCCCCATAATATAAAATAATCTCTTCCTTTTCTTTATTCCTTGCAGATGGTGCACCTCTTAGCATAAACAGCATGATAGCATACTGATTCCAGATGCATAAAATATGTACAAATCTTCACATTTTCTCTCTCTCTTCTGAACGAGTGTGTGTATATATATTATCCTTGCCATTTAATTTTCCCAGCTTTTCATTTTGATTCCTCTTTTAGGACGACACGGACTTGTCATAATCCATCTGGGATTTTTTTTTCATCATACAAAAATGTTGCTTGAAGGCCAGTTTTCACTTGGCATTAAGAAACTGAAGATCAGCCTAAATCAGAGTTTTATAAACCTCTTATAACAAAATCCTTTCAGTTGTAAATGTGTTGTCTCAGTAATTAGATAAATATGCCAGACCACTTGTTACTAGACTAGCACAGGAACTAATTACATAATTTCCTGTGACTGCATGTGATGTGTCAATTCACCATCAACTAAGAGGCTCCAGTATCCGCCTATCTTCTGATGTTGTAAATAAATATAGTTCTAAAAAGAGCTTACAACAAAGGCTCTATTAGAAGTAAAAGGCATTTAAACAAAGAATTCTAGGAATATGCAGTGTGTACTAACGGATAAACTGGATGTATTCTGCATTGGTAGGTGAGGGGGTATAAAACTCTCATTTGATCATTTACAGAAAGCTACGAACTTGATTGTGAAATGTTTTCTCTTGTGCTTAAATTTCATGCCACAGATTATTAAAAATTGACTTTGCAGTATTTATTTTACTTATCTACCCCAGACAAGCTATGCTTAAGCATCGATTTGGTGAATTATTAAATTTTAAAAGCAATTTGTGTTGGATTTTATATTCTAGTTCTGTCTGTAGGGATGTGCACCTCCAGTCCTATCCCTGAAGCTGAAGTGCTTTGATTCATCTTTAATCTGAACAGTTTTAAAGTGCATGTTCCAAGATGTAAGACATGACGATTGTCTCCTGTGTAATGCTTAACTAACTGCTTGTTAGTTTTAACATTTAACATATGATGAAAAATAACTACTTTCAATAGGGTATTGGAGCCATAACAATGCTCAACATAATTCATTCAGTCAGATAACAAGAACTATTTTCTAACATAATGAGAAGCTAATAAAGGTCACTGTGCCTACAAACACATATACATCACTATTAATTTAACAGTACCGGTGCTGAATGCATACATTTCAAGTACAAATCTCTTTAACTGAAACTGCTTGATGTTGGAACAAGGAAAGCAACTGAATAAATATTCAGAATCTAAATTAAAGCTAAGCCCGAGCAAAAAAACTAAATCAGGAATCAGACGGGGGCTAGAATCAGACTAGATTTTGAGTAAGAAGCCTAAATTAGGCCATTCAGTATGCAAGGGCTAAAGTTTAAAGTAAGATTTGAATTTTCCAAAAGTTTGAATTTGAGATCCATTTTCCTCATTAAAACCAAGGGCAAAGCTGCGGGGTTTGTGCATAAGTTTTGATGCTTCCTATTTGATTTATACAAACTGATTTCCAGAAAAATATATTTTTCAGGATGCTTTTAGACTTCTCTAGTAAAGTGAGCCCCTATGTGAAGGTGGGAAATTCGAAATGCTAGTGTTGAAAATTGAGAATTGTTTTAAATATTTTTTCCTACCACTGTCTAGAGGACAACAGCAGTAGATGTTTTCAATGCTGTGGGCATTAAATACAAACACAGATTTGGGATTTACTTGGGTTTTTACCGGTATGTTGGACTCAATGCCTTTGTGAAGAATTCTGCCACCGAGTGAGATGTATTGTGGCATTTCCTAAGTCATACAGGTGTGGCAACAGACAGAAGCAACAACTAATATGCAGCAAATAGAATGTGTAAAATAATTGCTAAATGGATCATAAACAAAAAGACTAGTAAATACTCCATGTACAAACCTCTGTTCTAACTAGGTTCATAAAAACAGGCTAAAACGCTAAGGCCTGGAGGTGCTCCATATTGTAATTAATACCAGATTTCAAGGTGAAATTGTTTTAATTATACAGAGCATTCGCAAGATTAGCACACTCAATGTTGACCGCATTGGTTTTTGTTTGTTTGTTTCCTGGTTGATTGCAAAATTGATATAATTATTTACATGAGGATTTTTAATGCCTTTTTTGTGTGTGCCAGAGAGCAAACAGTAAATCCCCATCATCCTGCTGAGCAGCCTGTCAGAACTGGGCAGCATGTGTAAGAACGAGGGAAGAGTGGAAGGAAGCCTTCCCTTTTCTGGTTCTAAATTGTTTGGGGAAAAGCTATGGTATAGTTTGCTTTATCAATTATACTTCAGAGCACACCTTCAAAAAGAAAATCATCCTTGTGAGCCAGGAAATTCTATTCTTCCAATGGTCTTATAGGCAACAGCAGATGCAGTTGTGTAAATCAAAATGGGATGTCTTTCTAAACATAGATTCTGTGCTGTTTCTTAATGAAGCCCGCATTCATCCAGATCTACCTTTTTCCAGACCTCTGTAAGGCCCTGGTTTCTCTTCTACAAGCCTACTCATAATGGCTTTAAAAGCCTGCTAATCTGCCAAGCCTTCCTCTTTAAAACAAATAGAAAAATTTTCCCTTGGACATAGGAAACCCTGTTTCAAAAGTGCGTATCTTAGCTGGATACCAAAATGTGTAAGGTGTAGATTGCTCCTGTATGTGTTTAGGTGTTTGGAAGCTACAATTTACAAACTTGAGGCTCGTGTTTGGAAAAACCACAAAGGCTCCTGTAAATATTTACATATATGCATGCAAAAGTGGTGTATATGTACACTCTCATAGGCATCGTCCATAACAGAGCTCCAAGGATGTCCACAAGAGTTGATAATCATTGTTGTCATGTGCTAAAACCCTTTGAATGACTTTGGTTCACATTTGTAGATGGAAAGAAGCTTCTGGAAGAGATTTTCCAAACTGTAGAGGTTTGCATTCATAACCATTAATACTGAATATATGCAGCATGGCTTTGAAAATTCCAGAGCATCCTTTTGCCAGCTTTTTCCAAGTCACACCTTGAAACCAACTTACAGTATCTTTTAATTGACAACAGTGCACATCGAAAGGACAAATCTCCACAAAGGGCTATAGATAGTAGCACTGAAATTAGAATTTACAGAAAAGCCTCTGTCAGCAGAGTCCTCAAAATAACAGAGCTGAATGACCTTCCCCTACACTTAAAAATACATGCTGCCTATTTTAGGTGAGATATCTTTATTTTCTTTTAATTATACCGCATGTAATGATGTGACCACAGGAGAGGTATTTTGGGTTACATGCATTCTGAGTTAGAGGTTGTCATTTATGAGAGGTTGGAAGCCTCTTGGTGTGACCCCAGTCTGGACATTAAAAAATGCAAAATATTCTGATCCGTATATTGCTAACTAGGTTGTCAGAAATAAGTGTGGCCCCAAGAGGTTTCTGAGACTTCACTGAGGTAATACATGGAGCTATGGCAAATGATGCACATTCGGGAGCCCTGTTCTGTTGCACTCTGAACACCGTTGCACCTTTGCCTGTAGATGTGCCATTAGCAGTCACATTTCTTCTGCAGCTCATTCCTGAAAGCTGTGCTAACTAACCATAAAAACAAAATTGTTGTTCCTTAGGGAATTCTGCAGATGAAGGCAGCATTATTACTTTTGCACTAGTCCATCAGTCTTCTAGAATTCTGGTGCTGACAGTCATTGCAAGTCAAGACAGTTAGACTGGGGTTCAAATAATCTAACCTTAGACATTACTGGTCTAAGCATCACACTGACCAGACAAAAGACTCTGGGGTGGTCAAGGAATTTGTTATAGTTTAGTCTTGAGAGGCTTTCTGATTTTATTCACTAAGAAAGATGGTCCACTGCCACGAACGGAAATCACGTCTCTTTTTACATGGTAAGAAACATAGGTATTGCCATAATTTTATCCAGTGAATTCAAACTGGGGAGGTAATCCAGACATCCAAATCTCTTCAGCAGCAGCCTGAGCAGAGATAGGTCATGCCAAGTGAAGACCTAGTATGCATCAGTATTAGAATAGACGCTTTATTGTATTTATTTCTCTATGAAGAGTTCTGCAAGCTAGCATTTGTATTTTTTATTAGCTTATAAAGAGGTTTTTGAAGTGCATTTTACATTTTTAATATGTTTGGGTTAAAAAGAATTATGAAAGTTTTCCTTTTCCAACTTACTTTGTGTGCAAATCACTCCATTGTTTTCAATGTCAGGGTGCTAAGCATATCTGTTAAGAGTCAACAGATAGTGACCCTTGTTATGTGACTGAGAAACAGCTTTTGGTAACCTTATTGGGTGACTGAAGACAGATTACAGTAGAGATCTGCAAAACAGTTCAGGGGCCTTCAGGGATCAGTCATCTGCAAAAGCTCTGGAAAACTGTCATTTGCCTTAGGTGGCTGGTTACACAGCATGAGAAGTGAATAGTCAAAACAAATAGTTTGCATAGGCTGAAATATGTTTACAAAATGCATTTGAGCAAATTCTACTGACAACTATATCTGGAAAAATCAAAGTCTGATACAAACAGAAGA
>VZRU01017229.1:242616-290325 GCA_013398155.1 Pedionomus torquatus | reverse complement strand
AAAAAAAAAAGAAAGATTAAAACCACTGAGCAGATTAGGTATAAATCACTCTCTCAGCAGTAGACGTGCTAGACAGATCCCGAGCGCTACATATATCGATGACACAGACCTCAGTCTACAGCCTGAACCACCTTACAGTATCAGGACCATATGGAGCATGACTTTTTGTTCTTGTCCCTTTGGGGGGAAGATATGGCTTGTTTTTCTCCACTTCTTTTTGAATTGAACAAGTTCATTTTTTCACCAGTAAGTCATTTGTGGAAGTGGCAGAGGTCATATTACAGCTCCAAAGTTTTGTCACTCAGGGCCGAGGAAACGAAAGATAGGATTGTTTGCATTTAAATCATCAGCATTAGACAATTGCATTTATCCTGAAAACCATCTATAAAGTCTGGAAGCAGACTTTAAAGTCCATAGAAACGGACTTTTTCCCATAAAATCTATTCACTGGAGATTTACTGTGTGGCCACTTCTGGAGATGAATTGCCACCTTTTCTTTCTTCCCCTCTCTCTCTTTCTCTCTTTTGTTAACAAATATGAAGCAAATCCATCCGC
Source organism: Pedionomus torquatus (assembly GCA_013398155.1). NCBI lineage: Eukaryota > Metazoa > Chordata > Aves > Charadriiformes > Pedionomidae > Pedionomus > Pedionomus torquatus. The sequence goes on along the minus strand of VZRU01017229.1, from coordinate 289,770 downwards.
TGAAGCTCAGCCAAGGCCAAAGTGTTTCAATTTTCTTAGCACGAGTGCTCCTGGACACTCTGAATGGTCCTGAGCAATCAAATGCCTCAGAAAAGTTAATAAATATGGTTGCGATGTCTTGGTCTTTAGCCATGGCACTACAGATATGACCCCCATAACTCCAAATACAGTGCAGTGTCCTGGATTCACAATTTGAACAAGAGTACAGCAAAAGTGAAGAAAGCAGTGCACAGACTATTTCTTGTATGGAAGATATGAGTGTATAAGTACTGTTTTGCTCTACTGACCCAAAATTTACATATGGTAGCATGAGAAATAAACCATCTGCCCTGCAGGATGTCTGGCTGCAGGCTGGCCTCATCAGGGGGTTGCTCAGATGAGCCCTACGCCATGACCCTACACTTCAGGGTCTACTGCAAGGTGGTCACAGAAGTGACACAGTGGCAGTTTACAATGCCTTTGCTGCATATCAGGACTCAGCATGTTTTAATCAATAGGATTGGAAGTTAAGTGAGGCCTTGGTGAACATGGTCGTTAAGTGTATGATTACCGCAAGGACTGGTATTTTGGGTGGATTGGTGCCTGCTGTAATTTGCAGTGGGGAAGAGCAGGATTACTGGTTCATCGTTATTTTTCCTACATTGAAAACTGATAGGTCTAATTTAAAGTATAAGTATGTATAGAAGAGAATTAAAATATACATAGAAAAGGAACTGCATGTGCAGGTAACCAGACTTTATTAAAAGTCTGCTGATTATCAGGGCACTGACATCTTCCCACCACCCTGCCCAGGATCCCATTTCAGCCTCCCCTGGGGCCATCAGGCCCAGGAGTGCCAGTCTCCAGCCCCACCATTGTCCTGCCCTGAGTAAATGCAGGCCTCCCTTCACTGCCATCTGCCAGCTACCCCATCTCTTAAAAGACATGATCCCTGCTCTTGTTTCCTCTCAGTTTGAAATGTAAAGCCTGGACATCAGTTCTCAGGAGCAAGTCCCAGACAGTCCCAGTCACCCTCCCAGGGACCCTAAGCAAGCTCTCTTCTCAAACCAAACTCTCTCAGGCTCTGATGCAGGCCCCAACCTTAGGCCTCTCTATTTCTATACCATTCAACTACAGGTATGAGTCTCAGCCACTTGCAGACAACATGTTAAGCCTACGCTCTTGTGCCATTATTTTCCCTTCTTCTGCCACCCCATGCCTGAATTTCCACAGGAAGGAAACCTAGATGCAAGCCAAGGAGGACATTTCATGAAAGCAAGCATGAGCGGTCTGAGGATGACCCCACATATAATGTTAGTTTTATCTGACCTCTTCGTTTACCTCTATATCTGAACCAGGCGCATGATTTTCGCTTTGTAATCAATGGAATTTAAGGCATGAGTCATCTTATCCTAAAATTCAACTCATGGGCATTAAAATCATAGAATGGTCCAGGCCAGAAGGGACCTCCAAAGGTCATCTAATCTGATGTCCCCACAGTCGCAGGGACATCCCCAACTAGGTTGCCCAGGGTGTCATCAAGCTTCCCCTTGAATATCTCCAGGGAAGGAGTCTCATCCACATCCCTGGGCAACCTGTTCTAGTGTTCCACCACCCTCAGAGTAAAGAAGTTGTTTCTTATATCCAATCTAAATCTGTTCTTCTCCAACTGAAAGCCATTGCCCCTCAACCTGTCACTGCAGGCCTTTGCAAACAGACTCTCCCCAGCCTTCCTGTAGGCCCCCTTGAGGTACTAGAAGGCTGCTGGAGTTTGCCACCAGTGGCAGAACAAATGTTATATATCTCCAAAAGGGTAAGGTTTTACTGACAGTGATTTTACCTACATCTGCAGTAATTTAAGTACTGTAAAGAAGTAGCTTTTATTCTCTGGTGGTTTAGGAGAGAACTGTAGTCATGTTACCCTATCAGTGCATACCTAGTTGGTTAGGAGCTATGGCAGATACCACAGCCTTTTGAATCAGTGCTGTTCAAATAATTCCTTCCTTACCAGAAAAGAGGATTTTCTTTGTTGTTGTAGAAAGAGGGAAGATGGTTTCTAAGAGGGAATAAAAGATACTGAATTCACATGACTAATGGAGTTAGATACATTTGAAGAGTGTGAGCTATACATTTTCAAGTAAAATGTCCCTCTCCTCACCAGGATTTCCTGAGCCAGAGGCAAGAAACTTTCAGAATGCTTTTGCATTTTAAAATGAAAGAACTGAGCATAGGAGCTGTTTTATAATCTCTTGCTGAGATCAAAGGAGAAGGGAGGTAAATGCGTATGTATTTCTTTCTCTGGTGCTTCACCAGCTATTTAGTAGAACTAATGGAGACTCCAGAGTAGAAGAGGCAGAGATTAGCCTCTTCATCTCTGCTAACTGTAAAGACTCCAAAAGGATTAATATTATTAAGAGTGAAATTTAGCTAGAAAGTAGGAAGGAAATTCTCTCTCCTCTCTTCATCTTTTCATCTTTGTTTCCAGAAATAACTCTGAACCATGGTTTTCAACCTCCCACCCATTCCTACTTTTTTCATCTTATTTCTTATTGGAAATATCTAACAACCCTGAGAAGCTTTGAGTTTGTGGAATTTTTGACCAGAGAACTGTGGTTTGCATGAGAACTGGGAAGGACTAATGAGACTGAATAGTCATGGTAAGTTTATGGGATCAGATCCTTAACTGTTTTGAAACACTGTTATTCCACTGACCTCAGCTGGCATGATTCTTTATGTTCATGGACTTCAATAAAGCCGCACAGACTCACTCCAGCTGAGGATCTGACCCGTGAAATTATGGAGTCTTACCCAAAGCAAACTGAACTTCTGTCATGAATTGGTCTTCAAGGGAAAATAATTGCTAATTCAATGACTCCCACTGTTTTTACTGCAGCTGCTAGTCATTCTGTGCTGCAGAAAATCTTTACTTTTAACTGATGAATCAAGAGTTTCCCCAGTAGCTTCAATACACAGAAGATCAGAGGTGCAGAATTGTATACACAATCCTCCAAATGTTATGTATTAGAAGGCAAGCCCTAGGGTCAGTCTATGAAGCAAAAATTACATACTCAGGAGAAAACTTCCCAGCTGGACTTTATGCCTTAGTGTCTTATTAGCTTTTCTTGTAAATGGTGAAGAAAAAAAACAACCAAACAAACTAAAATCCTGGTTAAGATGGGACTTTGGTTACCTTTGCAGGGTTAATTTTGTGTAGATATAGTTTGAAAGAGCTTACTGGGACCAGTTTTCAGAGTATCAAAGCAGTAACCCTGGCATTTGTATTGATGCTGCAGCACCATCCAGACAAATTAGTCCTCAGAATTGCCGACTTTGGAGCTGAAGAAAGTAAGCAACCTGCTCAGGAGGTTACAGTTCTGCTCTTCCTCTTGGCAGTCACTGAAGGGAGATGAGCAGAAAACAAATGCGATAAAAAGTAAATGGCAGTTTCCTGCAAAGCTAATCAGTTCAGTTTGAGAACAGAGGGCTGTGCCAACTGCAAATCAATGCACTAAATCACTTTCATTCTTGTGCGAGTCCTGCCACCATGGCAGCTGCTAACAAGGGAATAAAGAAAACTGTTATTGGATATTTAGTAGACTTTTAAAGTACTTGTATAAAATAACATATTTAATTTTATGCAAAGTTATAAATGTAATTGGAGTTTATGGACATTATAGCAGGAAAGAGAAGAGTAAGATTCCTCTTCTTTCTGCGCAAAGAGCTGTTTCACATACCCAGACCATCCTTATCAAACTCTCTCTGCAGTGTTAAAGAGCAGCTTTCCTACTAGATTTTATCATTTCAACAGTTTATTAAGGAGTAAACACTGAGATAATAGTAGTTCTGATATCACATGGCTTTTAATATGTTCAAGTCACAGAACAGGACTAGTACATACTTAGTATAGGACAAAATTAATATACTCTAATGCCACAGGCTATGTTGACTAAGTATTCACTGACTATCAAGAATGTCTTTGATGACTGCTCCAGATGTGCGTATTTACAAAAGCATGTATAGATTTAATCGGATAATCCCACTTAAGGCAACAACTGCACCCAATGGATTTATTCAATGATGTGGTATTATATACTTTTTTTTCCTATTATTTTCCAAATAATTCCCAAATAATAATCTTTCTTGCCCCTAGCTGTGACTGGGACTATTCCCTTTCTGTGACCAGTCTCTGAGATATTTCAGTAATGTTATTAAATTGCTCATTAAAAGATTGTGGTTTTCCTAGAAAGCTCCCTTTCTGCAGCCTTCTCAGAACGGACTCACATCCCTGAACTCCCAGTTCAAATCACCAACTTTGTCATCGTTTAAATCATCAATCGTAGCTGTGCAGTGAAACGCTTGATATAAGATACCCACGGGCAAGCAGTAGACTGCCTTCTCTTTAATTACATCAATCCTCAATCACCCCAAAGCAATGCCATCCTTGGAAGTACTAACTCTGACAGGTAGTACTTCTGGGAATGCCATAAAAATGCCAGCAAAGCAGCAATGGCAGAGAAAATAAGCTGCCTCATCTTTGGAGAATTATTGAACTGTACTAACATTCAAGGGTACAATGTCAGCACAATGCAGAAAGAGTTAGATGCATAGCCCCCATTATTATTGTTGATGGGAGTCAGGTGTCAAGTTTCCTTTGCATCACTCTGAAAAGTTAGCCTTCTTTATAAAGCTTTAGCCAACTTTTCCTTTGTCACTACTCTTAATTGAGGGTTAGATTCAAAGCCATTTGTACTGTGATTGAATAAAGACTGAAAAGGTAAAAAGAAAATGCTAACAAAATAGCAGTGCTGAACCTGGAGCTTTCAGACTCTGTGCAACCTGTCATGGAAAGCTTAACAAATATTAAAAGCTCATTCCTTAATAGGTGGCATTGGAGCAGTTGCTTTGTAGTAAATGGTACTGAAATGCCAGCAACATCTGGCACAGCCCCAGGCCAGCCCCTAACTCCTTTTAGCTGTCTCAGCTCCTACAGGGGCATATGGAAAGTTAAGTGCCAAAATACTTAAATAACTGGCTCAATTAGCAGACCTGACTTCTGTCAGTACCATCTTGTCTGAGAAAGCCATGTAAATCTTAGCCCTCTTATATCACTTGGAGTTAATTGTTTGTTCTCAATAAGCACATGCATCTCAGTAAAAGCATTCCTAAATTATTACAGTAGTGCCTTTAACTTTCTTCCCCCACTCAGAGTGGCTAACACAAGACTGCCTCGTGTTATAAAGGATAAAACAGGGCAGGATTCAGGTTAAATGTGTATCATTATGGGAGTACAGGAGAGAGGTCATACTTGGCTGGCTTACAGTAGATGAACAGAGAGCAGATTAAACAAAGCCTTTCACCACTAATTGCTGACTGGACCTTTCTGATGCAGGTCATTCGTTTCCTAATGCTTAAGCAGGTATTCAGTTTGGGAAGGAGAAGGTTACAGCTCAAAGAGGAGTGCTGACAGGCTCACTGGCGGCGTCTGCCCTTGGCTGGGACCATTTCATGTTACAGAGGGGAGATGAACAGTTATATCTATATGTCCATTTGTAGCCATTACTGCAGGCTGGAGAATGACATCTTAGAAGAAATAAGAGTGGTTTGTGTTGGGGTGAAGCACTTCATTAGGCCCATGTTAGGTGATCCGCACATTATATGCTGAAACTATCATCCTGTAAAGTGTAAAAGAAATACTTAGCTGTTCATCTACAATGTACCTGTACAAGCATCTTCCTATAGTTTCTCCATGTACAATAACTCCTAATGTTTACAGTTCTTTGAGTGCCCTTAGCATGAGGTCTGTGAGCATAAAGGAGTCCTGATCCCTCTTTCAGTGACAACCAACCCAGTTTCTTACCCAAACTATTGTGAAGATCTCGGACTGAAATAGCATCAAGAAAATCTGTCAATAGCAGAGCCTTTGTGCTGGGGCTGCATCACTCAGGCAAGAGGGACCGTTTCATCTGCACTGTGTGATCCAGCAACAGGCAGTGATAACACCCACCAGAATACAGGTCAAGACTTCCTGGCAAGGCAGGGTAAAAATTGCATCTCCTAACTTTGGACATCTACAAGTCAGTCTTTTAGTCCAAATCAGTAGTCCAGCCCCCCTGTAGAGAGGGATTTCTTGTCCTTCTGAGAGGGATTTATTGTACTTATCTCAGCAGGCATTTATCTGTACATGCCCGTATTGATGCCTCTTCTCAGAAGATAAAGTGACATCAGTTTCTCCTAGGGTTGTTAAGCGCCTCTTACAGCAGATGATGGCTGAACTTGGAGACTCAGAGTTTGGAGAACTGAAGTTTGGCTTGAGCAGCCCAACCCCACCTCAGACTTTATGCACCCAAGTGGACTGCTGTTTTCAGAAGATGGCAAAACCTTTCAAAATCAGGTAGTGAAGCACAGAGCTTTGCATCCTCCACGTCCTTCTGCATGCACAGTCCTAAGACTCAGTCTGTAGTACTGCCTGTGCAGGCAGCTACTTTGCTTCCCCAACCACAGCTCTGCTGGTTCCAGGCATCCTTTTAAACACCTTTGCTAACTTTGGTAATCTTACTTTGTCATACACCAGTTATGTTTCATGTAGTCATCATTTAGTTCACAGATTTTAATGAGTGAGCAAACCTCTCTTAAGCCAAATTGAGCATTTGCATACAATTTTCTTTCCTAGTTTAGCTATGTCTCTTTAAGTAGTGTGGACTTGTATGTAGCTACAGCTAATGAAATACTAGCCTGTTCACCTTAATACTGGCCAAACTGGTTTCCCATGTAAATGAAGCAGCCCTTCAGTTTGACTTAAAATTTGTAAACCGGTGCTCTTCGATAATACTGTTTGATATGGAGCTGGCATACAATCAAACAGTCATAGGTAGTGTTAATCACACAGATTTATTATATGCTTAAAAAATCCACTGGCCATTTTTATGCTCTCCGTCGCAAGACTTCAGCACACAGAGCTGAGCTTTGATGGTTTTTATGCAATTATTCTCTTTTGTGCTTCTCCTGTTTTCTAAAGTGATGATATCCTGAAAAGGGGAGGGGGGGGGAAAGAAAAATTATAGAATACAAAATAAAAATATTTCCAAAATAAATGTTCAAATAGCATAAGAAGCTTGCAAAGACATGATTTTTTTAAACTGCCATCTCCAGGCCACAGCTAGATCGCTTAGAAAATACATAATGTAGTACACTCCACAGGCAGACGGGGATGCACATAAACTGATAATAACTCAAGAGTTTTTATCTCTATGTGTCCTCAAGCAAGGCATCGGGAGAGAAAAACACTCTTGCAACAAAATTAAATAGTTTTAGATCTAATTTTACTAGGCTGAACTAGATTTCAGATTGATTTCTGTGGAATCTAATAGAGAACAACGCACATACACATTGCCTTTCTTATAAAAAATCCATCAACCACCTTGTGTTTTTACTTACTTTGCTCTTTACTAGAAGTAATAAGAAACTAATACTTCTCAACCCAACGTGTTTCATTCTGTAAATGGTCTTTCATGGTAAAGGAGCTTGGAGTGGGCTGTTAGGGAGCACTGAAGTACGGCCCCTGAGATTTGTCTACTCAAATGCCTATTTACACTCATACAGTGAGACTGCAGCTAAAACCCACTATCTTCATTCTGGAAAAGGAGAAGAGTGCTGTGGTACGTGCCACTGTGGAACGAAATAACATTGCAGATGTTGCATATATTGGCTAAGGCCCCTGATGTGATCAATTAAACATATCCCAGAGGATATATACTGTATCTCAAATGAGATTGGATGGATCCATACAAATGACAGGCGTGGCTTTATTTCTGGCCCTTTCACCTTCCTAAGCACTAAACTGGAAGTTACTTTGACCCAGTGATAAAAGAGCATGCCATGTGCGGAGGCCCTCGTGAGATACAGGGCTGCAGAGTGGCCACAGCAGAGCAGGAACCTGCAGCTGCATGTTAGGGGTTGTATCATCACCAGCAAAAGATTTCACATAGCTTCCCCAACAGATTTCCAAGGGTAGCTGTTCTGGCTCAGAAAACAGCCAGAACAGGATGCACAGAGGTAAAAGGATTAGTCCAGTTGCCAGCCCCATGAGCTAACTGATGTTTCACATTCAATGTTTTCTGCAGTATCATAGCACCATAAACTGTCATTGCTATTTAATATAATGGCATTTCAGAGTTCCCATCTCAGACAAAGATCCCCTTGTGCTAAGCACTGAACAACGATAGAGCAGATACTCTCTACCCCAAGAACTAGATAAATGGTGAAAGCATCAAGTAGTTCTATTTACAGAAGACCTCTGCACTTGGCAAGCCACAATCTACTTCCAGGCGAGGCACAGGGACAGGTGCTTCTGTGCATGGGCACTGCATCACACTGAGCAGCTTGTTGCCCTGTTTCAGGGGAAGACTTCACGGCTCTAGGTTCACACCTCTGACTTCTAACTCAAAGCACAATCTGCCTCATGCAGCTGAAAGCCTTCACTTGAAACACTGACTATCCAAATGTACTCTGGTTTTGTCTTCCCTTTGGTTATCAGACAAGAAAAAATGCGTTCTGATATTTTACATCTTCATTTTAGGTCCCTGCTGAAGCAAAGAACAAAATCAGTAATGCTGAATACAGTTGTTTTTTTTTCTTGTAAAAACCTAAATTCCTTAATCTGAGTATTCCCTTGTCTCCCTGCTTTTAAGAGAAATGTTCCAAGCAAAAATCTTATTCAACCAGAAGGTTTTTCTCTCAGCATATTCCTCTGCTACCTCCAAGAAAAGCTTTCCTCACTGTTCCCACGTGGGCCAGGGTGGGATATCACAGCAAATGTCTTGAACTGAAAACCCTCTAGTAACTGTCCACTTTAAGAGCCACACATACTCCCAGGAATGTCAAGCAACATGCAGACAGACAGAAACAGTCCCACATATTTTAACTCTTTCATATCTTCCAGTATGCAGACTATTTTCCTCCTTGGACTGCACTGTTAGATGTGCTGCTCCAATTGCATTGACTAATGGCTCTCAAGGGCTCGTGATGCCAGCAAAGCTTCCCTTTCAGATCTTCCAGTGTAGGAGTAAGAGAACAAAACACAAACCAAGGAGGAACGGGCATGTGTTAATAGTCCCTTGCAAATACATGCAGGCTTGAATTTATTCCGTGCAATGCAAGGCACCAATCTGGAACTCCTGCACAAGGCACGCAGCCGTGCCAAATCTGCTGCTGTGTCCGTACAGGAACACAAGCCATCTAAAGGCATTTAGGGCAGCCATGCTTCTAACTAACTCAGCTAGAGGGGATGGACAGAGACAGTCCTCCCAGCCACACTGGTACTGTGGTGGTCACCCACAGGCATCCCAGCAAAGCTTCGTCAGAGTAGGTATAAAAGAGCATTGCACAGAGCCTTCCCACTTGTCTGTGAAGCCTAAAGCACTTGGGCAATGCCTCTGCAGCTCTGCACTCTCGGTAACTCATGGCTCAACGGCTGCTTCTCACATTCAGCTGTAAAGGCTGATTCTGACACCAAACAAGTAAATCTCTGCCTGGAAACTGGCTGCTTAAACTAAATGAGGCAGCATGGTGGCTGTACAAGCCATAATTTAGAAGGCTGTGAGCCCTTCTCAGTAAGTGCTGTGGTTTAAAGATATTGCTATTTTCCCCGCAAATTTGCCATATTTTTCTTTTGTGTAAAGAATCCCCTCATCCTGTCAATCACTGTCAGTCCAAGCCTGAACTGACTAAGATATGAGAAGAAAGACAGAGAATCATCTCCTGATGTGTAAGCTCTCATCCCTCCCTACATCCCCCCTTTCAAAAAAATGAAGGCTAGGAGGACTGTAAAAATATAGCTGCAAATGCTGTTTTAGAGAAATAAAAATCAGGGGAGTTTTCCAAGAGTTTTTGCATGCTGAGTTTATATTATTGTATCACAATTGACCCTTCCTGAGTAATTTCATACTGCATGCAAACAAAATTAATTATCTAGGACTGGTTTATAAAGTCCACATTGTGTTTTTGAAAGAATACTATTTAAGAAACCTCTGACAAGCAAAGTAGCTTACAGTAATCAATTAGAATATGAGAATAAAACTAATTTAGTAAAATATTGCTAATGCTGATCTGGCAAACCACTGGTAGCCATCTGTCTAATCCTCCTTGTGTTCAGAAGTTCTATTTAAAAAAAAAAAAAATATTAATAGTGTTCATTAACTGCCAAGCAAAAGAGCATGCCACAAGCTTCTGCTCAGAGATTAGCTAATATAAGATAACACTACTCATTTTTCCACATTTGAGCTAGATCCTGTTGCATGATCTCATGATCAGGTCGAGTTTTTCTACTGAGGCCCAGAGGGATAGGAGAGACTATAAGGGATGGACCCAAGGACAGGCACAACACCCTGCAGATACCAACCATCTTCCTACAGCCCTTCATCACCAATGGCTCCTCAACCTCCCCACTAGACAATCTATTCTGCTGCTGTACAATTGTTACTGTTAGGAAGGGGTTTTTTAATGTCTAAAGCGAATTTTCCTTAGTGCAATTTAAGTCCATTACTTCTGGTTGTGTTAATGCACATAGAATGCAGTTTGCTCCTCTCTTCTATGCAGCAGCTTTTTATGTATTTGAAGACTGTTGTTATGACCCCACTCAGTCTCCTCTTCTTAACACTAACCAATTTGTCCAACATGCATAAGGCCTGATTTTTAAAAGTGTTGAGCTCCTGCCATTCCCATTGCTTTTATTGATGTGACTGAGAGTGAAAGAACTTCAGTATGTTTGATGATCAAGCCATACCGTCTGGTGCCCCTTAAATACTGATAGGTATGAAAGGCATGAATGCTCTTTCTAGCTGTATGTGTGTATTCTTGTCTTCCCAATAAAAATGTATTTATAGGACCTTTGACCAGTCTTCTGACTGCATCCACAGGGCAAGAGCAAATTCACAAAAAGGGCAGATTTTAGTGGAAACTTGCCTGCCTTATATGCCAGTCATTTGGACTAAATAATTTTCTGGTTTTCAGACAAAACATGTCTCAGCCAATGTTTTTTTGATTCATTTAAATGATTCATATGGCTACTGTCAAAAAAATGTTCATTATTTTTTAACTATTTGCTGTTCTTAGAACGTATAGACTTAAGAAGAATGAATTCAAATTCTTTTCTATCCTGAAACAGAGAAGAGTGAATTTTCTTCCTATAACGGACTTCTCATCAGGAAAAATTGTGATTTTTTTTTTCCTTAGGGTACTGAAACACAATTCCAGCTTGCATTATCTAGAAGGATGCTTTTATAGTGAATACTCTACAAAATCTGATGCTGTTGTCTTGAAGTAGTGTTCCAGGGTGGCTAGAAATAAATCCTGCTGTACCTGGTCTTTGTCTCACAATTTCCACTGTTAATGCAGCTTCCTTTGTGTCCATGTAAGCCCTCGTGAAACCATTCCTTCATGTCATCAGAGGCCTGTGGTATAATTGTAATGTAAGCTTTAATGGCTCCGTGTATTGGTTCTTATAAATGTAGGGTTACGTATTCTGCCTTTCTGGAGAAAAGAGTTTTTGAGATGTCTTGTTTTGTCCTCTTAGACTCTCTCTCATAGCCTTGAAAAATAGTTATTTCAGACAAATACAGAGAACAATTACAAAGTAAAAATAGCCTCTAATTTTGGGCTACTTGTCATTGCTTCTTTTTGAAAAAAAAAAAAAAAAGTGATAACAATCATAGAAGAAAAAGAGAGCGAGAGGAAAAAAAAGAAACTTTAAAGGCATTTCTCTGAGAAATTGTATGGGCATTTTTTCATATCTACTTATGTCCTGTATTTGTAAGATTTCATCCAACCACTACAAATAAGACTAATTGTGATGGACACACATATATATTAAAATATACAGGGACCATAAAGTGTGAATACACAGTCCTCCTAACCTTCTTCTGAAACTGTAAACCGATATAACACTGAATTTCACTGTTGGCAATAAAGCTGAAGTAGTGTCCTATGGTATATGTATGGTAGTAGCCTGTAACATGCAAAAGATAGAAGTGCACAATCAAATGAATAGTGCCATACTTTGCAAGATTATTTCCTTGTAATCACCTACCTGTAATTATCCTGGCACCTATCTTCCCCTCCTCCACAGGCTCAATAATTCATCTGTGCTACATGCTACAGCTCTTCTCTCACACTCAAAACCCTGCCCTCCTCCTCCTTCCAGACACACACTAAATCTTCTGTTGCTCAACCAATGGATTGAAATATTCAATTATAATATTTATCATCTGTATTGATTGAAGGATATCCTGTTTTTAGGGCCTGCCTGGGTTTTGTTGACACGAGCCCATCCATTGCGGCTCTAAGAGTGCAGTAAATTTTTCAGGCCATCCCATTTCTCTGCCACAAAAAACGAAGGCATCAGCAAAGTTTTTGGAGTCAGGTGGGAGCAGTAGCAAATAAAGCTTTGGATGGTTAAAGGGTCCCTTAGGTCAAAAGGGAAAATCATTTGATACATTTTAAATCCACATGGTAAATCTGGCCTACTGCATGCACAAAATGGGTTGGAGTGAAAGATCAATCACAGAATATTCCTTTACCCAGTAACAGTATAGTATAAAACTACATGGATTTGCATTTTCATCTGTGAGATAGCATGTGTCTTCATTGCCTAGAGAATGGATTAACTCTCTACGAGAAGTGAAAGTGTTTTCTCAGTGAAGAAGCTCTAAGTTTGTGTGCAATACCCATCTAGTGCCTTTAGGGTTAGTTCTGAAGGTCTGACAGCCATCAAGAGTCAGGCACAAGGAAAGTACACTTCACCCCACCGCATCTCAATAGCCAGACACAACAGTCATCACTGGTGCTGAAGCCAAGGGCTCCCCTGATCCTACATCTATCATCTGAAGTGTTCCCCTTAGCAAATGTAGCTTTTGCGTTCCCCTTAGCAAATGTAGCTTTTGGATTCAGTCCCAAAAGCCTACACATTTTTCACTTTAATCAAAGAAACTGGTTGGAAAAGTCAGGAGTGAATAACAGCCTTTATCTGGATCACTATCCAACAGTGTTGTACAGAGATACCACATTTCTCAGTGAGCAACACCTTAGCAAAAAGTATCAAAGTATTCACTTGGGAAAATCTTTTGGCTGAGGTGGTCATAAATAGCTTCATTCGTTTGGTTTGTAACATCACTAATATTCCTTAATGAAACTGCAATTCAAGGAGGCTAATTTGTACTCTAATTATATATTAGTCTGGGCTGAAAGGTCTCTGGATGGAAAAAGGGTTTCTTCAAGCAATCTTTTATTCTGCTTATTGTATTTACTTAACAATGAGCAGTCAGCTTTTACTGTGATTTCTCATAATAGAGTTGCACTGTACTGCTACCTAGCTAAGGGCAAACATCAGCAGTCATTTTTGATGGATTCTGATAATATTCTTTAACAAGAGCAAGGTTTATTTGCAAAAGTAGGAAGAACAAGGACAAAAAACTAACAGATGCGCTGCTAAAAAAAGTTTAAGAGCTCTTCATCTGGAATTTCTTCCAGACCAGTGGTAGATTAACAGCCAGGTAGTTTAAGGAAATTTAGTGAAATATTTTCTCACCAATAAAGAAAGTCACCATGGAAATCATTTTTCCTGTGTCACTTGAAAGAAGACATTCTTGGTTTTGTTTTGATGCTTCTGCCACAAGATGAAAGCCCAGCGTTGTTCACAATGTGCAGGATTCTGAGCGTTTCCACCTAAAAGAGGCTTTCTAAGCAGAGAGGTACTTTAGGAAAGCAATTAAGTTCTTCAAAGCTAAGTATTACCTTTGTAATGTGTATTTTTGTTTCTTCTGCTACCTAAAATAGACATTTTGTTAATGTTGGTTCCCAGCAAACTGTCAGGAGGAATTCCGCCTAAACAAACTAAGTGACAAACTAAATAAACTAGTTAACAAACTAAATAAAACCATATATTCCTACTTCTAGTGTTGACGCTAACAGCAACTTTTCCCTCTAGTTAAATCCTGAGCCAAATTTTTAGCTGGTATAAATTATTATCAGTTCCTACTTTGATGAATCTGTCCTGGGATCTAATGCAGAGGCTGATCATAGCAGTGGAAGTAAACACCTGTGTCATCTACTGTCTGCAAGATAAACAGAAACTGCAGGTAGAAAGAACTGCGCTTATTATGAATGTCAATAAGATGGATTTCAAGTAGGATTCATATTGCTTGGATAACAGCTTCCTGTGCATACCATAAAGGTTTTCCAAAAATCAAATCAACAATTTCTAGGGTTAGAAGATTTTGTAGCCTCTTGTGCCACCCACACTTGAGCTTTCTCTAAGAGTTCTGGTTCAGCCTCTGCCAGGGAGAGAGGCCAGCTGATGGTCTCATCTATTAGAGCAGCTCTTGTGTCCCTCCTCCCAGGGGTGAATGCCTCCCCTGTTCCCAGCTGGGCCTGCTCAGGCCTCCTCATGCTGGGAAGAATGGTCAAAGAGCACTACAAGGAGGCAGGACACAGGAGGGATGTGCAGTCGGCATTTGCATATGCCAGCTGAAATAAATGTATTTCTGTTCGGTGACTTTTGGTGGGGCTATAGAGTCAGGGAAAACAAAAAGGAAATGGACTTGTTGAGATGTTTCCACCTGAGAAAAAAATGTGGAGTGGATCAGAATGTACTGGCAAAATACTGATTTTACATGTCTTTTTTTTCTGTTTTCTTCCAGAAAAAGTAAGCATACTGTCAACCTTCATAGCGCCCTTCAAGTACCTGAGTCCTGGAGCAACCAACATGGAGGATGAAGACAATTTAAGTAAGCAGTCTCTTTTCTTTATAAGCAGATGAAGGAAGTTTAAAGGTAAAAGCTCTATAGTGTAGGGACAATTGTGGAAAGGAGATGGATTTTCAAATATTGCAGGCCATAAGCCTAGTCCTCATGTAAAATGCAAAATTCCCTGATGCTGAGTTCTCCAGTCTCCAGCAAAGAAGGGGTTCATGTCAGCTTACTTTCCCTCTTTACTTGTGCAGACACTGGCAAGGTGGGGCTGTAAATGGTGAGCCATGAATGCAAAGGAAAAGCTCTTACAAAATATATACCCTCAGGTTTACAGGACTGTGGAGCAACTTTTCCTTTCCTTTTTATGTTAACTTATTTTGCTCATTTTTTTTTCTCACAGTTACAAAAAGACAGAATATTTTGGTCAAGTGTCTCTCCCCCAGTTTCTGTTTCCTTGATAACTTGTGCAGAAGTAAAGACTGCAGGAACAAGCCCTCTACTTGAAAAACTGTCTTCTCTTTTACTTGTGTGATATAATCCTGGAGGGGGACAAAAAAAAATCCACATGAGAAGAGATGATTAACCAGGCTTAAATGAACTAGATGTAACCCGAAAATTAGGTAGTGGATTCTCTTGGGTCCTGACACCTGAACAAAGCCATCAATACTCCCCGAGTGTTAGATCTGGAGGAAAGTGCTGCTGGGTTTCAAGGAGCTGTGAATCCTTCAAAACACAAAGAAATCTGGGAGTGTGCAGTTAGGACTGAATAGTCCTCAGTAAGCCCTCCCGTTTATCATCTTGGAGCAATTATTGTGTGTTATACAGCCCTACTTGTCATAACGGGTCTTGAGTCGTTAAAAAAAAAAAAAAAAAGGAGGAAAGCTTTTCTGAACCAAATGAGCAACTCTTTGAGTTTTAGTATCACCTACCAGATGGCTTTCTTTTCCAGCCAGACACACACTGACATGTTGCCCTATTAGAGTCTGTGGGTGGGAGGAATAGGCTTTTTTCCCCTGTTGTTGCTAATCTGCCCTCTTTTGATCACGGTGTGGCAAAAAGGGGAATAGCAGTTGAGCGAGGGAGCATAGCCCTCTGTTTTTTTGCTGCCGAGTAGCACATGGACATCACACTGTTCTGCTGCACAGGGACTAGCAGGTTTTTACATATCTTAGCAAAGGCAAAAAGAAAAAAACCAACTGAAAAACCTTCAACCTTCAAAATTGGTCCCAGAGAGGCTACATTTTCAGGAAAAGATATGAGAAGTACACACAGGAAACATATTATGCTCATGATGAGCTTGTGCAGGCACCTCCTGTGTAATGTTTCCCAAATGTGCTACTTGGTTATTTTTAGGTAATGTAGGAAGTTTGTACAAGCCAAACACTGTAACACCACTTTCTGATTGCTGCTGTATGCCAAGACTGCTTCGTGCCTGCACTGGCTTTAAAATAGCTCACACGGACAGGGTAAACTGTGTTTTCTGAAACAGCAAATTTCACTGGTGTTTGGGACATCCTGCCTAGTTCCCTCTTGGGTCAAACACACGCTCCAGTGATAAAGATAGCAATTTTTTTCTTGGCACATACAACACATTTTTCGGTGTTACTATTAACATATGAAGAAAAGAAAGAGATGAATTAATTTTAAAACGGCCGTATTTCAGTGTTCACTTCCAGTGTAGTGGTATGAACCCACTGGTTTCTATAGCATCCTGTAATTGTGTGGTAATTTGGCATTTTAAAGAGCTTCAGTGATTTGCCCTGAACAAGCAGAAGAATCTTCTTCATAACAGAGAATGCTAGCAAGGCAGAGAAGTGGTTTGTAGTTTTCTGCTCACTGAGGAACCTTTGAGATTGCCCCTTCCCAGACAGATAGGCAGAGCCCCACAAATCCTGTTTCACATTCCTTAAGGCTTTTTTTTTACAAAGGGTTTAACCCCAGCTGGCAACTAAGCACCACACAGCCACTTGCTGCTCCCCACCTCCCAGAAGGATGGGGGAAGAGAATCAGGAGTGTAAAAATGAGAAAACTTGTGGATTGAGATAAAACTAGTTTAATAATTTAAATAAAATATAATGATAATAGCAATAACAACAACAATAACAACTTGTAGTGAAAAGGAAAATAGCAGTGAAAGAAATAAAACCCAAGAAAGAAAACAGTTGCTCACCACTGGTAGCAGAGGATGGTTTCAATCCATGCCAGGTTAGCTAGACATGCACTTCATCTGGTGATTATTAGCATATAGAGACTATTATTGTGGTTTATGATCCATGAACTAATCCAAGAAAAATGTATCAAATGTGCTTTTGGAATGGCTAATAATTAGTCTTTGATGGGGACTTTATCTTGAATATGTGAGATACGGACCACCTTATTCCTTTCTAGAAGCTGATCATATATAAGAATCTAAAAAATGTCACACAGGATTAGAAATAGGAAGTTTAGCTCTTCTCTTAGCAAGTATCTTCAACCTTTGCTTTCAGTGGTTCGTGGAGAAAAGGGATGTTTAAAGGGTGATTTTGCCCTTAGTCTATCTTCCTAGCACCCAGCAAGAAATTTGCTCAGCTAGAGTTTGCACCTGAACCATTGTATCTTAGACATCAACAGACCTGTCTGGTCACCTCCAGAACCCAGTGGTACTTTTGATCTCAACAATAGCCAGGAACAGGGAGTTCAGTCATTTAGTGTGTTATCAAGAAGTGCACCCTTTTATTACTTCAAACTTGCTATCTCCGGTGCTTGGATTACATGAAACAGTGAATAATCATTCCCTGTTCACTGCCTGCCTGCTTTTCGTGATGTTACAGACTTATGCCAGTCCCTGATTTTTAATCGTTCCATCCACACTATGCCACAGCATCAAGGCAGACTGTCACAGGTACTTGCAAATCAAACTGTACCTCTAGCAGGAGCATATGATTCCTGTGGATCTTGTTGTGGTATGCACAGACTTAGTGTAGAGCCCTTCTGCAGGCATGTATCTGTCCACAGAGTCTCCAGAGGGACCTGTTGGTCATGGTCACCAACATGCAGATTTCAGCCACTGCCACAGTCTTGTAAGATGAAGCCCAGCCCCAGATTCATTGTATTGAATGAAATAAATGTGTTGTGTTGGCCCAAGTCCCCCTCAGGCAGCGTGACCCTCAGAGCTTTTGACTGGACAGTGTGATATATACAGCAGGGACCCTGCCTCTAAGAGGACAGTAAATATCCCTTTCCAGCAGTCAGAGCCCCAAACAATCCCCCCCAGAATTAAAAGCTCTGGGTTTTTTGGGGGTGTATTTTTTTTAAAGTGTGTCTATTACCATCGTTTGGATTTCTCCCATTCCTAAAGCTAAGCTGTAGTCTGGTCTTCATTCAGAAAGGCATGTACTTAAATGTGTTTCTGCTGTGGGCTGCCCAAGTTTTTTGCTCCATGCACTTATTTGCTAACTTGGACAGAGAGCATCGGAGTCTGAGTGTCATCTAAGTCAGGCCACTGGGTCATTTGAACAGTTTCCCTAATTGGTAAGATTTGTACTAGACGCACATGGATTTCACAGTCATTTCAGATAATGAGGTGGGCAAAGAGTATCTTAATTCCGGAAGAGCTAAAGACAATGGCAATCCCCTTTCACAAGTTTTCTATCTTCAGTTTAAGCAAAGTTCTGAACTTTTTCAGACTGGTAATGCTTCCCAGCATTACCAATGCACAGCAAGTCTAATGGGTTTGTTTTAAACATCCTGAACCCTGTGAGCTGGCAGAGAGGATTCAGCAGCAACAAGTACATCATGGCAGATTTCCCTTAGGTAGATTTCTTTTGTGAAGGTTCAAAACTGTAGAGAGGAAGGAGTGATTTCTGTTATTAGCTACAAGTTTGTTATTCTAAGTCAAGAATACAAACCTAAAAATCCCCAGCAGAAGAGCTCCTAATCCTCCATTGTGGATTGATGAAGTGTATGAAAATGCCATCTTGCTTGCAAGATAAAACTGCCCTACATTGCATTTGATGTTGTAGCTGACCTTGGACAAACGTACCATGGCTTTGGCTCCTAGGTTCATACCTGTTATTTCTGTTTTAAATTTTTTCACTTTCAAGTGACAGCAGTCAATTCTTCTAACCTCTGCAGTCAAAGTAATGTAGAGGGACAGCAAAAAATGTACTCCACATAAGCAGATCCAACAAAGGTTAGATATTAAAATACAAAAAAGTAAAAATTGAGTTCTCCCTGTGTTGTTGAAAATGTGTTAATAACAATCTGGTGCTTACTAAACATTCCTGCAGAGAGTAACTGTCAGAGAGATCAGTTAAATCAGAGGTTTGCTATACTACAGACTGCAAATTCTTTCTTTCAATGGCAGAGCTTTTCAGTTATGTACTGTCTCTGGTAATTCAATAGTAAAGATGCCAGCCAAAATGAAAATGCCACCCACCACCTTTCCTTTCCCATCCTCCCTGGAAGTTGGCTTGGCAGCTGAATAACCTTCAACAGGAACAATATTATCTCTTCAAATGTAGCGTGGAGTATCGGATGGCTAGTTCTGCAGAGCCCTTATGACCCACAGACATAGGCAGTGTCATTATTAGTGATGCATTATGGTTCTAAAAAGCTCTTGATGCAGACTCTCTAGGTTAACTCTACTGTGCATAATGACCAAAAGGAGAAAAACATGAAAGAGCAGAGAGAAGACTGAGGAATATTGCATAAATAAATATATTTCACTAACTGCTTTCCTCTCCCATCCAATTACTGAAGCAAATACAAGTCTGCAGTGCGCCTTCTTGCCTGTGAAACTGCAAAAATCAATGAATAAAGTTACCTGAGGAGACATTACAGTACAGAGGTGTGGGGCTTTTTTAGAAACCTTACACAATAAATTAGAAACTAATGCCAAAAAAATTGTAATGTTTTTCTTTCTCCCTTTTTTTAACTCACTCCCATTGCAATTTTATTATCCTCCAACCTTTCATCATAGGAGGACCATATTTTACTGTCGTTATTTTTTCCAAATGTAGAAAATGTGTTTTGGGAACTCGAGAGCAAAGACATTATGAGAGATAACAGGATTGAAAATGATCCACAGTTTTGCATTTTCCCTGTGTGCATCCCCCGACTTACCCCTTTCCTTTTACTGCTTTTCATTTCTAAAATTGCTTGTGATTGTTCTATTACAGCTGCTTACAGTATTTATCTTACATAGTTTGGTGTCATTTGCCTGCTTTGTCTGATTTTCACAATAGAAGTACATGTACCATCATTAGAGAGGTAATCTTATGTCTGCTACGCAGAGGTCTCATAAAAGACACATTTCAAAGACCTCCTATTTCAAAGATACCTGAAAGAATAAAGTAATTTCACATTGCCCTGCTGCTGGCAGGTATCACAGAAGTCCATCAGGCTCACAGACTTTCCAAGGCACTCACTGAATTTAGGCTGTCTCTGATTTACATGCCATGATGACTTTTGGCCTGCTGCCCCTTTCACTGAGATCTGTGAAGAACTGAGCTATTTCTTGGTGTTTCAGGACCAGGTCCTCTAGAAATCTGGCTGACTGTAAGGATGCTTGCATGGATTTCCTTAACTGTGACTGGGCCAAAACATGCCATAGAGGCAGACATATTGCCTGATGTTTTGCACGTGTCCTTTGTGACGAATCTCTGGAAGTTTTATACTTGTATCTCTGCATTTTTTTCTCTACATCAGGGCATCAGTCCCCCTTGACCCTTCATAGACAAACCATCATAGATAAAATTTAAGACAAAAAAAGTAATGTTTATTTTGTGTTGCCATGTCTCTATTTAACCCCTGTGTTAGTGCGGGTAGTTAAGGTAAGGTGATAAGGTCATACATTCATGTTCACAAATTGTGGTTCTCTGACTATGAAAGAAAAAACAGCTGGTATAAGACAATATGAATTATAAATACAAATAACCCCTTGAGTTATCCTATTCAGTGGTGCATAATCAATACAAATTCTTTTCAGACCTGAATATAGTGTGAAGCAAGAGCTATCTTTCTTTTCATGCTTCCTGACTACAATATCATTATGTACCATAATTGGCTCAGTAAAAACCCATTAGGTAAGATGAGAGAGGAGGTGTGAAATACAGAACCAAAAGGAAAAAAAAATCTGAGTCAAAATATTTCACCTTTATTTTAAAAAATTGCATGCTACCAAATAGGTGCATTCTGAGTCTGATGGAAACATGAGAAACAGATGCAGTGGAAAATGGCCGGCCAAAGCCACTGCCAGGGTAAATAGAGCTAAGTTAAAGTTGGCATCTCCTTCCCCCTCAGATCAGAGCTTCCATAAATAGAGTTGTGAAGTCAATGAGAAAAGACCACATTATCCTCGTGTCTTAGTCAACCTGACCTTTTAAATGTCTTATTTCCAGAGAGGCTGGTTTAAAGATGTCACATTTTATACAGCTGAATGCCATACGATGAAACTTTTCTTTTTCTATTATGTATTTCTTTTTCTTTCCTTCCTCACCTGTCTTCATTCTCTCTCCTTAGTTTCAGAAAGTAAAAATTAACTAGTCACTAAAACCTTAATTTGTCACTTCACGTTCTACCTCAGCAAAGCACTGTAGCACGTAGCTCCACAAGTCACTTTGGGGTGACATAGACACAGACTGGAAGCTCAGCGTGTGCCGAAGGGTTTTCAGGAAAGGGAGACAAAAGACTCCCTCCTGCAAACGGGTCCCCACACGTGCAGTTCAGCCATGATTTGTGCTCACGTCCAGACAGTGAGCTGCTTTCTGTGGAATAACTTGCAAGGGTGCAGACTTACCGCTCTGACAGGTAAAAGCCTTTTGATATGCAACTCATCAAGGTTATAAAGGAGGTTTGTAATCATGATGGTTGATTCCACATAATTCTCTGCAGGCTCCTGTGCATCTGCCAGCCCAGCCTGATAGTGGGCTACAGCAACCACTTGAGGCATAGCCAGCAGCTCACCCCTTGCAGACCAGTAACCAGCTTGTACATCAGGGTAGAGAGGAAAACAAGTATGGCCACAGTCCTGTAGAAAGTGAGAGGACCATTCCCCATCCTCTAAGGACCACAGCGTCTGTGCTCAGGACTCAGGCAGCGTGCACAGGTGGCATGTTCTTCTCTGATAATAACAAAGCATGGGAAAGGTTCCTTGCAGAATGCTGGTTAGAATGCAGCAGGCAGCCAGGTGGTGCTCTGCTCAGAAAGGGATCAGGTGCATCGCTTCAGGGATGGGTTGCTTCATGGGGTGGTTACACTTGCATTTACTTCTTCAATTTGCCTCTGCCCCAAGCAACGCACAGGAGGACTGGAGGATCTATCAAAAAAGCAGTACATCTAAACAAACTCATCAGAAATGACAGAAATGTTATAGGATGCTTACTTAGCAGCTCATTTTCTGTCTCCTTCAGTGAGATGAACCTCTGTTCACAGTCATTCACCTGCTGGTGCACAGAGCAGTGCCTCACAGCACGGGCGTTGCACAAGCGTAGTTCAGAGCAGCGCAGGATTCGTTGGTTCAAGAGCAATGGCGTGCTCCCTCCACACATCCCCACTGGCATTTCTTTCCCTCTCTGGTGCTCCTTGCAGTCACTCTTTCCTATTTGCTTTGACATAGATCATTATTTACATCAGTAATGGCTCCCATCATAATGCCTTGGTTTTTTCCTAGTCTCATTTATATTTATCTAGAATTTCTGCAGTATTTGCTGTTTCTGATGCAGGAGCTGAAAGTATCTGCAATTGAGTTGGACAGAAAGATTCTCACTTATTAAACTGTAACCTGAGTCCAGACCAAATTATTATTTCAAATGCTAGGAAGGTCTGTCAGATCATTTCTTAGACTGGATTCATGATGTTAGGAACACAAGAGTCTATGGTGTGAGTAGAACCAGTCAATGTATTCATTGCAAATAAATTATTCAATGCGTTTGCCCATTTTTCTGCTTGTGAATCATTTGTGAATCATTACTGGTTTCTAATAATGTGTCCATGAGCATTCACCCACATGGATTATAGAACAAATCTCAGCCTAAGGGAACTTTGCAAACTATTAACTTTTTACTAGTAATTATCCAGTGTGAATACAGTAGTTCATTTAAGTCATATGACATCAGTTATGCTTTATCTTTGAATGATGTAATCTTTTTTTTTAAAACAGGAGGCTATAGTGACTAATAGAAGTAGAACTTTAGAGACAAGTAAACATTAAAGACATGCAGAAAATCTGTTCTATAAATAATAAACCAGCCATTATACAGATATTTGAGGAAAACCCCAACAAAAGGGCTAGGATATCTGTCATTAAGGTTTTTTCCTTTTTGGCTTTTCTGCCAGCCCTAGGCATAATGTCAGCTACTATGATGGCAACTGTAATGTGAGGTGTTTTTCTTTACTGACAGGTACCAGCAGTGCAGAAGTAAAGGAAAATCGAAACATTGGCAACCTGGAGGATCATCCAGTATCATCTAATGAGAGAGCAAGAGGGGGGACATCTAGCAGTAAGAGAAAAAGACCCTTAGAGGAAGGCAATAATGGCCATTTCTGCAAACTCCAGCTCATCTGGAAGAAAGTCTCATGGTCAGTGACGCCAAAGAACGCTCTGGTTCAGTTACATGAACTTAAACCAGGTTTACAATATAAAATGGTTTCCCAGACAGGTCCAGTGCATGCTCCAGTCTTTGCTGTTGCTGTGGAAGTAAATGGACTGACGTTTGAAGGCACAGGGCCCACAAAAAAGAAAGCCAAAATGCGTGCTGCAGAGCTAGCTCTGAAGTCGTTCGTTCAGTTCCCCAACGCCTGCCAAGCTCACTTTGCCATGGGAAACTGCATCAACCCCTCCACGGACTTTACTTCTGATCAGGCAGACTTTCCAGATACTCTGTTCAAGGAGTTTGAACCATCTACACACAGCGAGGACTTTTCAGTCTATAACCCCGTTAATAATGAATTGCTTTCCACTGCTTATCGACACGGGCGCTTACTCTGCCATACGCTGGATTTAATGGGCCACAGTAAGCAAAACAAGCATAAGACAGCATCCAAAGCAGAGAGTGAGAAGAACCCAGTGGTGCTGCTAAATGAGCTGCGGTCGGGCCTGCGGTATGTCTGCCTGTCAGAGACGGTGGAGAAGCAGCACATCAAGAGTTTTGTGATGGCCGTGCGAGTGGACGGGAGAACATTTGAAGGCTCAGGACGTAGCAAGAAGCTGGCCAAGGGTCAAGCAGCCCAGGCAGCCCTGCAGGCCCTCTTTAACATTCGGCTGCCCAGCCACATTCCCAGCAGGAGTAAATGTCACCACTTGCCACAGGTGAGAGCTCCTGGGTGGCCACCACCACATTGGAGGAACTTTTTCAATGAATGGGATCACTATTGCTGTAGCTGTTGTTCCACAGGATGGTTCCTCTGATGTTATAGCAAGTGCCATGCCACAAAATAGCTCTTTTCTCATAGAAAGAGCCAGATGCCCCAGGCAAAAGCTTGAAAATCGTATCCTGAAATTACTGGGTGTGATTTGCAGCCCTTTCCATAGGAGGCATAGATGACAGGGAAAAATGTAGGGGAAAATACCAAAGTTTCAATTTGCTAGACAGAATCATAACGTTGACACAGGCAGAAAATTCAGGTCATTCTGTGATACAGCATCTTTCCTGACAGAAAAGATCCCATAAACAAAGGGATACCTCAAATCCTCCTTTTAGAGTTAGTTTTTGATGAGCACAGTGCCATTCAGAGGATAAAGCAATAACAAGGAATGTGCCTGTGTCAGAGGAAACGCTTCAAACAATTCTGCCACTAGAAAAGTTAAGAATTTTTCTTTATTATATGCTTACTTTTTGGGTTGGGGTTTTTTTTGTTGTTGTTTTCAAATATGCCTCCAGCATAGGATAGTGAAAGCTCTGAAGCTTTCCTGGAACAAATCTAGAGATTACTGCTGTATTCATACAGAAATATAGACCTGAGGTACATACTTAGCACATCAAAATCTCATAGTTGGTCATATGCCAAAGGCTATCTTAGCATTACTCAGACTTGTGTCAGTTTTCTAAGTTCAAAGGAAGCTAGGATTTGCAGACACTGGGAAGCATTACACGGGTTCAAGTAATTTCTTGATTTGTTTGCACTGTCATAAAAGGTTTGATCCACCAGCACCAGGAGGTGATCTACTGCCACAAAGCTCCCTTTATGAAGGGAGCTGTTAATGTCCAGGATTTCATGCAAAGCACTGGGAGCACGAAGAGTCATTCTGCTGCTGGCTTGCTGTGATACCCTAGGCAAGTCATTTAAATCCAATATGCTTTTAACAAAAATGAGCATATTGTATGAAAGAACACTTCAAGACCCTTAAGTAGTGTGTAAATGCAAATTATTAGTAGCAATTCTCATTAACATTACTAAAGATGTTCATCAGATCTTCAAAGAGTTTGATAGGGGATGAATCCTCTAGGTGACATGATTGCCTGCAGGACCCAGGAATTATATTTGGTGACCCAGAAGTTTCCTTCCTATGTTTCCAGAAAGGAAACATGAGAAATATAAGAAATTCTAAAATACATCATAATCCTCCAACTATTCCTTTAATTCTGGTTTGTAAACTCCATGGACCAGTGGGATAATAACATAATTTATTAATGGCAGTGATCTTCACAGAGGGCTTTGCAGGCATTTTTGATGCCTTGCCAACCTGGCAATTCCATCTTCCCAGTACTCCTCTGAAGTACAGATAGTTTTAAATGAGAAATCCATGCTGTTTTCTGCCCTAATTAATTTTGGTACAAAGAAGTTTGTTTTGATGAGCATGGTTATCCTTCTTCATGGAAGCCTGTAAACTGGATATATAGAGGAATCTCTAGTCCCCTCCCACTGGCTGCTTTGCTGCCCCCAGGGAACTTTGCTGGGCAGGGTCAGCAAATACAATGCATTCATCGACTGATGGTTTGTCCTGTTCTGAAACTGCACTACAAGTATGCCTCATTGCTTGACTTAACAATCTTCTTCTACCTGAATATCAAATCTTACCTGGCTGTGTTGTTCACTAGGCAACACATTCTTCAGTGTATATTCCCTTTTTTTATGGCCTTTTGTCCTTTCTTTCTGTCCTCCTTTTCTTCTTCTTCTCACTGTTCTGGAAGTATAAATGTCAGTGAAAAGATGTCAATGAACTTTCTCTGTCAGTATTTTTTGAGTGGTTATGGATTGTCCAACTAAAAGATTAGTCAGGCACTTTTAATGCCAGCATTCAGCGTACTAATTGAGAGATAAGCCTTAAAACTGATTTCTGCTGACCTCCTTACTTGCTGCTCCCATCAACAGACATTGCAACCGTGGCCCAAAACCTGAATTTATGTTGCTCACCTTAAGTCTTAACTCAACTTGCACTGAAATCAAGACAAATTTCCACTGACTTTGCCTGGGCCGTAGCTTAAGCATTAGATCCAGAAACGTCTTTACTTGTTCTCACTGTGTCATGCCATACCTCATCAAGTGACTTTCCTCACTGCTTCATCTGGCTGTTTGGTCAGTCAAAGCAGTGGCAACTGTGCTGGGGAGACTGTAGTTCTTACGGAGATGTGGTCAGAGCCAGCTGCTCCAAAAGTTGTTTCAGCTCTTTCTTGTCTCCCCGATTGTCTGCAAAGCACATTTTCAAGGATATATTTCAAGTCACATTTTCAAAGTGATTCCTACTTAGTAGGCTTAGCTGGTTTTGTGTACACAACTGTTTGAAAAAAAGAGAGCAACCTGAAACCCAAACTTAGACACAGAATTTGAAATATTGGAATTTTTTTTTAATGTCTTCACAGAATAAGGAATAACTGTTGTCCTGTCCAACCATCCACTCTTTTCATGGGCTTCATTGTATTTGTTAGAATATCAGATAGATAACTCATTGACAGTAGGGACTATATTCACCTACATTCACCTATATTCTGAATATTTTGTGGAATCCAGGAGTATGTTTATCTCTATGGTTGCCCTTTACAAAGAATATTCCAGCTTTGCATGTCTCTTTTCCTGTTTCCCTTGTTGTTATCAGTGGTGTTAGCCACAATTTGGCTTTTCCTGATTACAGCCTGCCTGGAAACAGGAAGAGCCAAAAAACTTGCAATATTGGTAGTCCAGTTGTGCTGACCTTCTGGACTTCACAGTATTTAAGGAAATGTCAAAAAAGTTTAGATATGAGCTGGGCCTCCATTGACATTTCTGCTGTGCTCATCAGGACTCTCAGGGGACCTGGCATCCCTCAGCCAGGCCCTCAGGCATGCCCACAGACCGACAGCCACTTTTCCTGCTGACCAAGGGAGATTCAATGTAAAATGACAAAAGAGGCAGCATATCCTCCAGTCTGTCCTGATAGGTGCTGCCTACACAGGAGGCTTCCTGAACCACCTGGAAATGCAGAGCACAGATGTAAAATCCTGCCAGCTTGATCTCTTCTGATTCAGACAAAACAAAGGAATGCAAGAATAGCAAAACCAGAAATAGATTAATTTGCTGGGGCAGCTGCTGTCTAACTTGCTGCTTCATCTGCCTCTCCTGCCCCTCACTTGCCTTGGCAAGTGAATTTGTGAGCACTCTACAGTACTAGTTCTGTCTTACAAGAACATCACTGTGCTCCTGATTTTTGTCTCTGTGATTGTTCCACAATCACATGTATGTTTGTGCTGACCGCAAAATTGTACCAAAAACATAAACAAAAGCATGTCACACTTTACACCGGAAAGAAGTATTACTCTCATCATTTAAAGCCAAAATGAGATTGTGGCTTCTTTACAGCCCTCAAGAGTGCTTTGATCCAATTCTGTTATTCTCCTTCTGGTACAACAATGGCTGGGGGACCTGAGTTCTTGCCCATGTATAGGGTGAATAAGACGTAGGTGAGATAACCCAAGGACCAGCTGAAATGGTCACAAGATTTGTTTGACAATCTGCCAGCTTGCTCAAACCAGATGCCTTATCTGTGCTATGCCGCTAAAGTGCAAGATAAATACTACTGATGGCCTGAGGCTGGGCATACCATGGCAATCAGAGTAGCCAGGATAGAAGCCTGGCTTCTATCTGCTAAACTAATGGCAGAGATAAAGTGAGTCAGGAAAGCGGAAATTATAGTTGTGCACCTTCCCTAAGTCACTAAATATTGCTGCTTGTTTCCCAGTGTACTTGGACTGAACTCATATTGCCCTTCAAATAATACGCTATTTCTTCAGTTATCAGCTTTTATGGAAGCCTAACAATTGTTTTTCTCCACCTTGGGGGCAAATTTTCTTGTAATCCAAAACAGGAGAGAACACCAAGGAGCACTAACCCCACCAGCCCTAAAGAGTCTGCACTGGTAGAAATCCATCCGCAGGCTTTCTGAGGTTTTCCGAGTGCAGTGTACTCATTTCAGGACAACAAGGTGACCCCCAGCTGCATCTGACCAGTTTACAGATTGTTTTTCTAATCTTGTAGTCCTTCTAATCTATCTCACTCAGTCTAAACAGCCTTCTTACTGCTCCTGAGCAAAACCATTAATTAATATTGCCATAGCAAATTAGTAATAGACTGGCGCTTGGACCTCAAATGGACCTAAATTAAAAAAGAATAGGTGTGAAAATCGCATTCACTCCACTTTGGAACGGTTTAACACTGCTGTTGCTTGTTCACATCCTGAAGAACAGCAGCTGTCAGTTTATTTATTTAAATGCAAGTTCATTCTGTTTTGTGTGTGTGTGACATCAAAAAGAAGTAGTATTTTTTTTCCTTTGGCAAATAGGGCAAACCACTTGAATCCAGTTAAACACTGTTTGCCAAAAGCTTCATTTGCAGACCAAAGCAATCTGAGTTTCCTCATTGCACTGATTCTTTACCTAAGCAGGTCAAGGATTCCTGCCAGCTAACTTCAGTGTCACCTTGATAAGTGTCACCTTGATGTCACCGTGATGTAACCATGGAAAGAACAACTACCAAGCCCAACTCCCCTCATCCACTTCCCTCCAGAAGCCTGTTTCTTTGTGTTGTAAAACTAGTTCATTTTCATGCCATATCAAGTGTTCCTTCCTCCTTCACTTTATTTCTCTAATTATCCTCACTTGCCAACTTCCTTGCAACTATGTCCTCTTGCCTGTGTTGCAATTAACCTGGGGCTGAGGTTGACAGTGACAGATTTGACTCCAATGTGAAGAGGGACGCTTCAAAAAGCTGTTCTAGTGTGTTTATGTGAAGAGCCTTGTCTGGTCAAGTGACCAGCTACACATCTTTAGAACAGTCTCTGTTTTCTCCTGCACAAAGAGAGGCAGCTGATAGGTGTGTGTGTCACTCCTGACAGTGAGATGCAAGAAGGGGAAATGGTGGGGACCAGTGAGATGCCTCTGCAATACAAATAATTTTTGATTTTCATCATCTATTTCTGACTCTGTCAGTAGGGAAAGTTGCTTTTTATAATCAGAGCAATGGGCAGTCAAGACAATTATAGGATTACAGTTTCTTAAGCAAAACAATGGCAAAAGAACCAATTTAGAGACACAGCATTAGTGCCCTGGATACTGTTATTATTGTCCTGGCTGCTAATAAGATTGTAGTCACTTCTAGGCTCACCGTTGAGGAACAAGGACCACCCCCCTTACTGCTTTACAAGTCCAACATAAAAGATGATTATTGCCCTGTAGAGATTTCAGCTTGAGTCTTAGATGAAGAAATTACAATGTTTTAATGTATATTATCCATGCGAGATCAAAGGGAGTTGCAGCAGCCCTGCCTACACAGAATCACAGGAAACAAATTAACAGGGTAGAAAGGGCTCCAGTCACTTGCTCTCACGTGTAGACACATTAAGGGATTTGCACATGAAAACTGGTCATCACTGCAATATAACACATTACTTCACATCAGCTGGGCTACAGTAATGCCCCGGCTGTCCGCTGCAGAAAGAAGTGTCTGAGTCAGTGTATCCATCTCTGCTCTGTTCCCTGCAACTCGCTTCTCCCTCCCCACCACAGATAACTCACAAAAACATTCCCCTGCACTTGTCATTAAGTCCTACATTGTACAGAGTGTACTCAGTGCTTTCAGAGCATTAGGTATGCTAAACCAAAATCTTCTGATGGAGATGTTAAAGTCTAAATATACCACTCACCCAATTAATAATACTTTGGAGAGCTGTAATAATGGTGACAATTAGTTAATGAATGGCTGATCTTAATTTACATAAATGAAAAAGTAATTTTAGGATCCTCAAGGAAAAATAGTTTAATACTCAAAGGCATTTTCCTCAGAGTATATATATTTATGTAATTTTAGTTTGTCAGCAACCCAAACCCCTTCTTCCTATTTCAAAAAAAAAAAAAAAAAAAAAAAAGAGAGAGAAAAAAAAAATAATATCAAATTTTCTTTTACAAGTGCTCAGAAGAGTCCACCACAATTACAGTGCATTTAGAGTGGGATGAGTCTATGAATCTGATTTGGCCAATTGACTTGGCTGCTGGCTGCTCTTTTGGCGTAGTTGCAAATACTTCATACTGTCCATACATCTACAGAACAAGGGTTTGATTTCTCCCCTTCAGAGCCTAGATTGTTTATTAAACAAGGACAGTGAGACACAGTGTGGGTTCTGCTGACTTCTGCTATTCACGATGAACCAGCCTTGCCTATCCCAGAAGCTGATGGTGTGGATCTGATTTGTGAAGAATTATTATTTGTGCAACCCATTATGATGAGACAGTTTGTGCGGAATGATCAGGGCTCCAGCAAGCAGCAGAGCTAGTTAGTACATGAAAGCTGAATTCCAATCTGGTGTCATCCACACATAAAGCTTCCTTCTATACCAGACACTCTCACAGCTGTCAGTCACCTTTGTTGCTTTCTGGCTTTGTAAGTGAGCTAGGGACACTTCAAAAAGCTCCCAGCAAGCTGGACCGCGTTAAAGATCCCACTTTGTCCTGGACTTGCATCCTGACATTGTTTATGATGCTTCATTATTATCTACTTAATACAAGACATGATCATTCTGCTTCACTAAATGGAACTGTAATACAAGCACCCAGAGTGAATTTTTCTTTGGTTGAGTTCCATGCAAAGCCTTTTCTGTTTGAGCCAGAGTGTTACAGTCATGCTAAAACCACATTCTTTATCTATTTTTATCTGTAGTCACATCTAGGAAGCCTTAATTATTCAAACAGATTTTTCCTTCTATGTGTGGAGTACCAGAAGCAAGCTCCTACCATTCATTTTATGATGACTACCTCCCTCTTGTGGTCCTTGTGCCAACCATGTGGCACATATGTGAGGGGAAGACTAATTTAAACACAGAATGCCAGCACACTTTGCAAAGGTGCTCAGAGCCTGCCATTTCCCCAGTGATGCCACTGAGAAGCCCAGGCAGCAGAGGGACCACTCCCTTCCTGCTGGATAATGGAGAATATCATTGTTTTATTTCATTGCATCCATTAGCCTTTAAATGGCACATTTATATAGCATTTTTAGATCAAACCAACATTTGTCCTACCTGAGCATTGACATAATGGTTGTATAATATGATTATGTATTTTTATACAATCTAACAAAACGAGACAACTGGCTCGTGTTCTTTAACAAAGTACTTTGTTGTTCGTATAGTGCTTTTTTGTATGAACATCTTACAAGTGAATTTCCACCTCTAATGGGAGCACAATTTATCAGAGAAAGTTTGTTTATTTTCTTTTTTCACATGCAAGATGCATGATGTGAACTTTTCTTAGGATAAAATATTTTTCCAAACTGCTGGGAAATAGAAATGGGAGATAAATATGCATATTCACTGGGAAAGTAGGTAAATTATCCATCTCTTTTCATCACAAAGTTTTATTCAATGAAAACAATCAATATTGCCTAAGTCTCATGTTACCCATCAGCTTCTTGGACTGAATTCTATGACACATAAAATACTAATGGATCCATAAACCTTTCCTCCTCCACCTTAAATACCTCAATTCTCAAAACAAATTCATGTTGCTTTTTCATCCTTTATAGTATTCTAATTGATAAGCCAGAGTTTACTTTCAAGCAAGCTAAGCATTATTTTCTATTTTTTCTATTTGTCTGGAGTAGACATTTGATATGAAAGCACCTAAGCATGATTGCTCTTAACCTACTTGTCATCTGCTGCAGACACCAGCCACATAATCAGACCTGAATTCGGACAATGGTACCTTAAATTCAGTGCTGCATTGACATATCACCCAAGTGAGCCTGAGCTACTAAAGCCACACTGATTTGCTGTGTAAATTCCTTGTGTACCTTTTCTTCTCACTCTCTTTATCCAATTCACCATTATAACCTAAAGGTGGAAAGAGAACATTCCCTGAACAAACATAGTCAAATGGACAAAATGAACCTGGTTTGGAATGTTCAGAAAAAAAGTCTAAGCATCCAGAGATTTCTAGGTTCTTCTGTTCATGTAATTTCATTGCTGAGTTGCTATTTTTAAGCCATCTTCTAAGAACGGGGCACTACTACAGAAATAATTACAATCAACTCCTTTCCCCGCTGTGTGGGTCATTGCTATATTAGGTTAAACACAAGGGATAATGTGAGTCTCTGAGGTCTTGCGGAGAGAGTGAAGTTGGAAACACTGGCTTCATTTCTTGTTTGAGAACTAGTTTTTATTCAAATCAACTCTTCCCTATACTTTTAAGGAATAATCCTCTCAGGGATGTTGGAGAATAAAATCATTACTCCAGGCAGACTCAGTCTCCTCTTTTATTCCACTCTTCTTGACACATTCACAAGTTATTCTAACCCTTGGTGCCTTGTACATTTATAATATGGACAGTAGTTCATAACAGCACCACAAATAAACTGTTAGGGCTTGGTTGTCCATTGCAGAGAAACAGTGTCCAAGGGAGGTGGATGTTGAACATGTTTATTTAAATAAAAGCCATGAAGTCAAGTTCCTTGAAGGCTCACGGTTGTGGCAGCAATGAGGGGCAAATGTGGCAGCTGACTCGTGCAAACCAGAAAATACAAATCAGAACCGTGCTGATACTTTTTTTGTCTGAGTATCAGCCATTCAGGTAAAAATGGGAACAGATCACCACAGAGCTGTTAAAAGTGGTCTCTGGACCAAAAGTTGCAAGTTTCAAGTTGCACCACTTGAAATAGCAGCATGATTCTCCAAAGGAGCATCCTACAATCATGCATATATAGGCTCATAGCATGATAATATGGAGGGAAGATGAATGGGTAATGAGGGTCACCATTCTGGAAAACACCTTCATAGGTGCTAAAAGTAGTTATCAGCTCCCACCCAAGAAAAATGGAAAAGCCCTGGCACATACATTCCTATGGATCATACAGATCATTGGACTTGCAGCTCAGCTCAAGGGTTTTGCTGTTATAATCCAGGACTAGCAACACATGAAAACACAGAAAAGGCAGTATTTTGCTGCCTTTTGTGGCGTTGCATGTTCTTCCTTCATACTCAGCTGAAGGCCACTCAGGATTTTTTCTTCAATTCACAGAGGGAACTGATATTGTAATATTAGGGCAGGATGGTGGCTGTGGGTTTGCAATACTGGCTTATGGTCATAGCCCTGCTATCCTGGAGGTTGTCTTTGGTGCTTGGTGACTTGGAGGCCTCACTGGGAAGTTCAGCATAGAGAACGTAGTGTAGGATTACATGGAGCAGCAGGCATGAGTTCTTGACACAAAGATAGCTTTGCCCAGTTTATGCTTGCCTTCTTCAAAAATGCACCTTCTTCAATGCAGTAGCACGTTCCTGCCAATCATAATTCATACACATCTGTCTGTTTCTCTAATGGTTTAGATATGGCCCAAACCATCAATATTTGCAAGCATCTCAGCACCGCTGGAGGAGTCTGTGGGTTATATTTGTCTTTCCTCTAGGTGTTGGCTACTAAGAAGAGAAGACAGTGAGATCTCTCCAAAATTATTTATTTGCTAAATTAGTAGATTATTTTACTCAAATTCACAAAAAGAGTTGTGAAAAACAACATTTCAAAATGTTGCCATATGAACCCTGATTTTTTTCCCTTCCTTTTTTTTTCAGTGAAGGATATTTTTGGTCATAATTATAATAATACTACTGATAGGAGATGCCATCTGCTTTTCCAGGGCAAGAACCTTCAGCTGCATGTTTTACATTTCAACTTTGAGGGAAATCAAAGTGCAAGAGCGATGAAGCTTCTGCCATCGCTACATTCTGGAGAACACTGACGGGAGGAAATGAATAACATTCCCTAAAACACTGACAAGCTACAGTGCATAAATTTTCCTCTTAAATCCTTTATTCATAAAACAAAGAAAGTAACATCACATTCAGACATACTAGCCTTTGATGTAGATATTTTGAAAACTTTCTCTCCATGAATAGGCAGGAGCATACAATGAATGTAAATTTTCAGAAAATCACATTTTTGCCTGCATCTCTTCTTTTCGAGATCTCTCCCTCTCTCAAAAAGGAAAAAAAAATGAAAAAAAAATCCAGTTTCCTTTATATATCAAAAATCAAGCAAACAAGACAAACTAAAAAGTCCTTACAGGCAGACTAACATCCTTGCCATGTAAATGAGCTGAAATCAAGCAGATATCTGAGCAAAGCTTCCCTGTGGCAGAGCAGGAATGACTTGTGTAAATCCAAGGGATCTACCAGGGAGCCCTTGATAACAACAGGTCACCAGATAAACGCCAATGAGGCTGAACTGAGCAGCAGGAGAGAAAGAAACATTGCAAAGACAAGCTAAGGGGGAAAAAATAGACAAAAAAAACCCACCCAACAGAAAAGGCTTTCGGGCTACTTTTGACAGAAATTGATCTGAGCAAATTAAACACTCGTACTATAGAGGTTAGCAGCCTTTTTTCATCCTTCCCTTTCAAAACGTGAGACACCAGTGGGGTTGGCATTTCCTAGGCAGTGGTGCCTGGTGTGCGGGCACAGGGCTGCTCCCTGCTGCAGACAGGAGGGGAACTTGGTGGGGTGGTCAGGAACAGAAGCTTAAAATATGTAAATTATTCCACTGAGGAGCTAGGAACAGTTTTTTGAGGAGAGAAACAGATCCAATAGATACCTTTAGTGGAAATCAGGCAAAGAAACCCCAAGCCCGAGAGGGAAACTGTTGGAGTTACATTATAGTCCTGAAGTGAAATCCTTGCAAAAGTATACATAAGGGAAATGCTTTGATGGTAGCTGGAGCTGTGTTTCCCTACCCATGCCACATAATGTATTCTGGAAATTTATTTCTTTGCGTGTATACTTGCTAGCATTAAAAATACTAAAAGTCCTTTTCTTTTCGTGGTTGGAAAATTAAGGTGAATACCTGAACCAACATAAACTAAATTTGCTCTGATACACAAGGACATGAAGCCAGGAAACAATTTGGGAAGCTACTGCCTTTATTCCATATTCCCACGGGCATAAACAAGAGCAGAATTTGAACCTGTGGATTTATAGCGAATAAAATATCAAACTTACACTGAAATATGTTGCAGCTGTCTCTCATTCCATCATGCAGCTGATAAATAGCTAATCTCCAGTCCAGGCCTCTCTATTTAAATAAGCACAGTAAAAAGTTTAACTATCTCTGACTGAACTACTTCAGCTGAATATCCTTAGTTCACTGCTTCTGGCTCCTATTAAATGCAATTCAGATAAAGTCTGTTTTCTGCTAGTATTTGTTTCGCTCTTGACGCAGTTGATATCTCCTCCTGCTAAAAGCTTTCAGAGTGGAAGAAAAACACATCATTTAGTAAGCATAATTAGGTTTCACTAATATTAGGAGGACAGAGGTATGGGTAGTCTCGGCCCCACCATTAATACAGATGATATTGCAGAGCTGGGACTAAAAAAAAGAAAAAGGGCACTACATCTGTCCCTGTAGTACAGCAGACAGGCCAGGGCTGTGAGACACATGCAATTTGCCGCATATTTTGCTTATCCATTGCTCTGCTTTAGGAGCTGCCTTTTGCCCCGATGGCATCAAGCGGCTGCTGGCTCCGTGCACCAGCTGCAGCCAGGGAGTGGGCAGCTCTGCACACCCCATGCCTGGCCACCCCCTTCACACACGCAGCTGGGGACGGTTTCCTCCCTCCTGGTGTGCCTCATCCAGGCAGGAGCAGGCTGAAGCGGGAATTAAGAAAGCAGCTGTGAGAACAATTGAGGAAAATTTTAGGTCAAATGTTAGGTGCCCCATCCTTGTGATAATTGCTTGCATTAGGGCACATTAGCACAATTGCACTTGCAGCGAATTAACAGTGATCTGTGCAGAGGTACAAAATCAAGTGCAACGATAATACACATGTATGAAAAACAATGTGAGCACTAACTAATTAATTAATAGCCGGTTACTGATTAGAAGAGGAGCATTTGGAGCTAAATGCATCCTTGACAACACTAACGGGATTGGTTTAGCACTGATTGTTTTTTACAGTAAGACATATAAAGACAAATAATTGCTTCCACTATATCATGGAATTAGTTCCATGACAGTTCAGCTGATTAGTTCAAGGTTTTATCTGCATTTTCTAGCTGCAAGATCTGCTACCATTTTGCACCTTGCTAACTGGTAGCAGAACACTCTTGTCTGTTTACATGTATTGCATGTAATGTGGCAGGAGAAGCAGAATCAATACTGTAGATATATACAGTACCTGCATCACAAAGGTTACTGCGCTTAGAAAATAGCTGATGAAAACTTGAGGTAATGAGCTGAAACATCCCGAAAGTAATTCCTAGCAGCACTAAAGACAATAATATAACTTCCCCTGACATGGGTAATCCTCCGCAGACTGAGGAAAGCATAATTTTTTCTGGAGGGGAGTTTTGTGGTCCGCTGAGAGTTTGAGTGAGATATGGGATATACCATATGAGTGAGGAACGGCTCGTAACTCAGGAGAGGTGGAACCTAAATGAAGTCACAGAGGTCATTCTTATTTTATCACTGGAGAAAATACAACCTGTATATCACTCAGCCTTTTCATACATTTAGTTAGTGGGATAATTCTGGGTACAACAAATTGTTCACCTTTTTATAATCTTGTATTTCATGAACAAAAAGCCTTTAAAACAATTGCAGAGGGACCATTTGCCCTGTGAGTCCAAAGCTAGGCTCCTTTACAAGCACGTTTAATAAAATATGTGGGAACTCTGTGGCTCATGTAAGAGTATGGAGCTGTCAGCTACACATTTTCGGTCTCTTTCAGTATGTCATTTGCTGCTGCTGTGGTGCAGAATCTAGAAGGGCCAATGAAACAGACAAGAGAAGTTTGCCCATCCTTTAATCTCCCTCCATGGTAGCAGCCATTCATGTGATCTGAAT
Organism: Pedionomus torquatus; assembly: GCA_013398155.1. Taxonomy (NCBI): domain Eukaryota; kingdom Metazoa; phylum Chordata; class Aves; order Charadriiformes; family Pedionomidae; genus Pedionomus; species Pedionomus torquatus. The sequence continues at coordinate 252,785 of VZRU01017229.1, read as the reverse complement.
ATTTCTGAAGAAGAGATTTGTATGCATATTTTTAGACGTCTTTCCTAACAAAATTAGCTTTCTGTGATTAGCTTTCTGCTACTCCTAATAAGACTTGAGACTGTTCAACTATATTTGATAGCACCAGATACCTCAAGACATTCAGTATCTATCTATACAGTATAAAAATGGGGACTTTGTAGAAGCAAGAGCAACTCAAGTTAGTCCTGCACAGGGGACAATGCGGTTACCTCCATGGCAGCAGCCAGTAGGCCAGGCAGAATGTTGGCAAGACTTAGTGGTGTCTCTGTTTGGTCCTGTTTCTTCTCAACACAGGAGGCCTGTGTGTACTCATGTTTAGAGGTATGAGTTTACTTGAGCTTGCAGAGTGATACAGGGTGTAAAAGGAGTCTTGGGTTTAGTAAGTGTTTTCCTATAGCATGTTATCCAACTATTTCTTAATTAAAGCCTACACAATGAGTCAAATCAATGTAATCATGATATTGCTGTGGCTGTGACCTGAAACGGATTTTGATATGATGCACCTCAATTTGTTCCCTTCAGGAGGCAGCTGGACTTCTCTTTCTCACTTAAAATGGAACTCTTCAGGGTGGGATGGGAGTTGTGCAAAAATACAGGCATCTGGCAGCCTTGTGGAGCCCGCAGTTCTGACCCCAGCATCAAGCAGGAATTCTTTTTCTGGCAATACATTGTCCTGGGCCTCCAGGGTACCGCAGGTTCGGTGCCACCAAGCTGCACCTGTGTGGAGCACAGGAGCCCACAGCAGTGCAGCCCTGGCTCCGGTGTATGCACACCCAGAGCTTGTGCAAAAGCCTCCTGCCATGTCTTGGCAGTTCCCTGCTCCTGTGTCTGCCCAGAGAAAGCTAGGAGTAGTGGCATTTGCTGCAAAGAGTGTCAATGAGGTGACAGTGGTGTACCTCTACAGAGGCATGAAGTCTCTACATTTTCTCTTGAGGTAACCTGGCTACCATGGACATCCTGTAGTTTCTATAAAGTGGAATGTTGCACCTATAACACGTGTGGGTACTCTAGCATCAATTAGCTGTCAATGTAGGAGTACACAATGCAAGACGGGGGCATATTTCTGTTGTGTATGTTTGGACTTCACTGTGCTAATTAATTTTTTTCATATAGAATTTTTTTCTCTTTTACAAGACCTGTGGGCCTCTTCCTGCTTTGTATTGTACAGAGCAAAGTAGTGGGTGACATTGTGGTAACCACCAGGGCAAGGTGCTACTGAAACAGAGAAAGTGAGCTCTGATGGGTTCCATGCAGATGGAGAGGCTGAGCCCATGTGTTGGTCTGGGAAAAGACTGGAAAGGATGAATATAAAGCAGGCATCTCAGCGCTTGATTGATCAGGCCAAGAGAGCAAGCAAAAAAAACCCAACCAAAAGCAACATTTGTTCTATTTGTACCTTTATTTATACCTATGTGGTAACCCAAAATTTGTCATCTGAGTTTAAGTGCATGCTAGTAACAGCTGTAAACAACTTTGCTGTTTTTCAATGCAGTGTTGCCAGTTCAAAGGACTATCAGTAATTCTAACAAGGCTATTTCTCCTTCTCTCAAATAATAAGATAAGCTCAGTCATGGAATTGTTAAATTCTCCTTTTATTCTAACATACCTGATTCTGATTTCTGAGGGGCTTAATTAGTAAAAAGCAGAAGATTGAGAAATGGTTGATTAGAGGTTCAGCTGTAAACTGGAAATGTAGTAAGTCAGATGTCTGTTGATGGGCCTACTATGGTACATTTGTTATAAGCTAGATGGGGCAGGTGCTAAAATCCTTACTGAGCAAAACTGAAGCCAATCAATGTTGACACTGGTTTAAACAGGAGCATTTGCTGTATTTGGCAGCTGTGAAGGGGTGTGCAGTTTGTTAGAGTAAGGGGGCAGCCTGCAGTGTATCTGAGGGGTTTGCATGCAATATTTCAAAAGATGACTGAACCAGTGTTAGGAGGAAACTGAGTAAATGAGTGTACTGGTTTTGGCTGCAATGGAGTTCATTTTCTTCATAGCAGCTCATATGGTGCCTTATTTTGGATTTGTGACCAAGACAGTGTTGATCACAGCAGTGATCACAGTTTACGAAGTTTGTCACTTTGTCTCAAGCTATGCTTTCCTCAAGCTTTAAAGGCAAACCCAATGCCATCATGGCTGGACAGTATCTAGCTCTGCAGTCTGTAGTAGCAGCACCATTTGCAGGGAGGGGTCAGGGAGAGCCAAAGTGCAAGCTGGTGGGAAGCTTGGCTGAAGGGATGTTCCTGGAGAAGCTGAGGATGCCCCACCCTTGGAAGTGTTCAAGGTGAGGTTGGATGGGGCTTTGAGCAACCTGGTCTAGTGGGACGTGTCCCTGCCCAAGGCAAGAGGTTGGAACTCAATGATCTTTAAGGTACCTTCCAATACTAACCATTCTGTGATAACACAGGGATCTTTTAGCTGTTGCTGAGCAGTGCTTACACAGAGTCAAGGCCTTCTCTGTTTCTCATAGGCTGGGGGAGCACAGGAAGTTGGGAGGGGACACGGCCAAGACAGCTGACCCCAGCTGACCAAAGGGATATCCCATATCATATGACAGTGTGCTCAGCAATAAAACCTGGGGGAAGAAGAGGAAAGGGAGGATGCTCAGAGTTAAGGCATTAATAAAACACCTATTACAGTGTCTTTATCTCAACCCATGAGTTTTCTCACTTTCACCCTTCTAATTTTCTTCCCCATCCAACTGGGAGGAAGGGAGGGAATGGCTGCATGGGGCTCTGCTGCCTGTCAGGGTAAACCAACAACTAGGGACACGCCTGCAAGATGTATATAAAGTCACTGTTCATGAACCTAAATTGACACACTAGCTTCTGTTGAAAGCAGCGGCAAAATTTTGTTGGGTTCACGTTTCATATTAGAGGACCACATTCAGGGAATATTGGAAAGGAAAAGACTGAGATACTACAATTTAAAGACAGTATTGATGGCTGTTCGCAAACAGCTGCCTAGTTTCCATTCATATCTTGAGGGGCTAATCAATAAAGCATAATTATCTCCTCTGTTTATAGGGTGATGCTTGTTCTCAGTTTGAATTGAGAACACTGAAATGCCATGAGGAAGATCTGAATGCATGTGTTAGGATCAATTCAGAGTTTAAATTGCTTATAATGGCTTTTTAATGTCAATGCAGATATCTTTGAGTGACCTGAAGAGGGGGTGACAAAAAAGTGACTGTCTGTGTCACTTGCTTGTTTTCCTTTCGTAGTTTAAAGGGATATTGTCAAATGGAAACCTAGGCAAGGAACTAAGTGTCGTGTTAAATACCGCACTCAGCATCTTGCTGCCACAGCTTGTAATTGTTTTATTTTAGTTCTCTTTTCTCTCTGATTGCTGTTGAAAGATTCAAATTATTTAAAAACAAAAAAAAAAGAAAGAAAAAGAAAAAAAGGAAAGATCACTAAAAGTGTGAAGCTGATCATAAAAGTTGTTGATAAATAGAATCACAGAACAGTTGCGATTGAAAGGATTCTCTGTAGCTCATCTAGTTCAATCCCTGCTCAAGCAGGTTGCCTGGGCCCAAGTCCAGTTGTGTTTTGAATATGTCCACAGATGGAGACCCCATAACCTCTCTGGACAGCCTGTTCCACTTCTTAACCATCTCCTCCCCTCTCCCCCCAGCCCAGGAAAAAAAAAAAAAAAAAAAAAAAAAAATCTTGTATTCAAATTAAATTCCAGGATTTTTTAATTTGTACCTATTGCCTGTTGTCCACTCACTACTGAGAATACTGAGAAGAGTCTGGCTCCCTTGCCTTCATTCCCTCCTACCAGGAATTTAGGCGGATTGTTGAGATCCTTCTGAGCCTTCTCTTCTCCAGGTTGGACAACCCCAGTTCTTGCAGCCCCTCCTCATGTGAAAGATGCTCCAGTCTCTAAATCTTCTTAATGGCCCTTTTGTCGCCCTCTTTTCAGTATATACATATCTTTCTGGTATTGGGGAGCCCAGCACTGGCACAGTTTCTTCCTTCTTGTCTTTCTTGAAGATAGGAGTGATGTTTTCTCTCTTCCAGTTTTCATGAACCTCTACCAATTGCCATGAACAGGAGCAGGATAGAGCAGGGTATTTCCCATTTGATTTCCCTCTGAGCTGTAAGTTACTGCACTCATTTCAGGAAAAGCTGTTGCAACACTTTCACGGTTAGTGCTCTGCTGGAAGCTGGATGAGAAGATCAAAATGGTCCCTCCTGGCTTTAAAATCTTGTGGGCTGAAATTACTCATAATTTTGTGAAGTCAAATACAACTGATACAAATACAACACCTTTTTTGTAAGTTGGTCATGTAGCACAATTATTTAATAGTCTTAAACATTATTGTTAATAATGTGTGGCAGGCAACTGTGGTGGGATTGCTTTGTGATTGCTCCTTATGCAATATCATGCTGGGATTGCAAACCCGTGCTCTGTTGTTTATGTTATCTGTACTTCACTTCAGACATGTTTTATTATAGTACTTTAAAAAGGAGTATGGAACATTTTATCATATTTTCCTGCCAAACCCCTTGTGTCTATTTTTTTTCTTAAAGAATTGTTTTTATCATCTATCTTTTACTGTGTATCGCAGCATTATCTTCACCTGTTAAGGGAAAAAATGAATGGACTTACAGTGTACAACAGACTGACAGCAAATCATAGCATGGATGTTCCCTTCAGAACGACAGTTATGCCCTAGATGGCATAGTGACTAAATAACTCATTGTGAGAAACTCCTTTTCACAGACAGTTGTTAAATTGAAGGTATTACCGAAACAGAACGTAAGAATTATTACTTGCTCTATGGTCATTTTTCTTTAGGTAAGGACATGCCGCCTCCTTTTTTTTTTTCTTTTCTTTTTTTTTTTTTTCCTTCTATAAGAAACAAACTGAAAGAACCAGTTCAGTCCTAAGCATCATTACAGCACCATTATCATTTATGCTGACTTCGTATTTTTACTATAAATCCTGTCTTCCACGTGAGTCTTGAGATCAGGGTTCATTTGCAGTTCGGGCTTGTTTGGGTAAAAATATTTTTAATGCACTGTGAGGACTGAATCTAGCCCTATTAAAATTTATAGTAGAGTGATATGATGATAAAAATGAATTATTTCATGTGCTTTCTAGTATTGCTCTTTCTTTCCTGTAGTGTAGAAGCTAGATCTCTGTTTGAAGTTGAGATTTTGCTAACATTTAATGGGAAACTACGACAGATCTGCATAGATTAGAATCAACACACTCAGATGAATGGCTTAATTTATTTAGAAAACTGCCTAATTTTTCACAGTGAATATATATTCCAGAAACTTAACTGTATAAATATGATAAAAAACTCATGTGTCTCTGGTACTCAGAAGACTGCAAGGTATTCTGTTTTATTAGAAGATCAGCAGCAGACCATTAATGCAGATGAGCAGATCTGTCTATTTTAAGCTGAGTACTGACATAATAAATTAACAAAACAGTGTCCATCTAAAAAACAAAAAACACAAACAAGAAAAACCTCAGAAAACCTCCAAACAAACAAAAAGACAGCTTGCTCCTGCTGAGACACACTACAGGAAATCTGCTGGACATGGAGGGCTAACCTAATGTCTGCAGTGATCTGAAGCATTTCCTTTGGAGCAAGGACTGGATCTCTGCCACCAGCAGAGCTGGGCATTGCTGAGGAGTTGCTGGGGGTGGCAGTGTCTCCAGCCCATATAGCTTGCTCCAGGAAAGAAGGCCTGGACAGCAGCTATAGTTCCCATTAAGGTCCACACAGCGTATCTTAAGGGAGGAAAAAATGTGCTTTTAAGTGTATTTCCAACACAGAGTCCACCATGTCCTTGAGAAGCTCTTTGGCATCATGAACAGCTGCCTAGGTGCTTTGCAGGTCCCTCTAACTCCTCATGCCCAGGAGGTCCTTGATGTGGAAAGGGGCCTTGTGTGGCCACCATGGTGGGCATCACATAGGGGCTCTGGCTGCAAATATAGAACCTGTCATCTCCTCAGCAGAAAAGAGATCCTACCTGCAGCATCCACAAACACCAGATAAATCAAATTCCAGCCCAGTTCACTACCTACCAGGACAGCACTGCGTATGGGACAGGCTCTGTCAGGTCCCCAATTAAAGTCTAGTCCTGTCTACTACTGAATGGAAGATCCTAGTTAAGGCCTTACTGCATGGTCTTAAGTAATCCAGTCATCTGGATTTAGCCAGGGTCTGTTCCTGTTGTCCATAATGGACTGGTTCTGCAACATCAGTATGCAGGGACAGGAATAGGAGTAGGAAGAAGTTCTCCATGATCCGAGCTCTTGCTGTTGGAGGATGCCCCCTCCTTGGGCACTAGGACAACTCATGCTGGGCAACAGATTTTTCTTCACCCATCAATTTAGTGCTCAAACACATAAAAACCTGTCCAGCAGGATAACTGGGGTCATCCTCTGGGATAGCTGAGCCTTGTCAGCCCAATTCCTGCTTTCCAGAGCCTGAAGGAGAAATCAGTGTTGACTTTGGCTTAAAAATGAAATAGGGAGGCAGGAGAAGGCTTTCATTCCTGTCTCCCTGCCATCTTGCAAGTACATCCCAATAACACAACCACACATGGGTTTGGACTGGTTTAGCTTCATGTGGAGTATAAAGGCTGATTTAAATTCAGTAGGTGCAAGTTTTCTGTGTGGACAAGACTCAAGTCTATAAGAAATCAATGGGCTTAGGCATTTCTGAAATCTTTCCCTGCACCAGGCAGTATGAAATTCTCTAGCACTGGGTAAGTGACTACTCGAGGTGCAGGAGAATGCTGAGCCAGGGCAGCTGACTGATTCTGATAAAATCTATTTTCTGCCTCCCTTTTCACATCCCCTCTCTTCTTTTTTTTTATATTCAGTGTTAAAATGACATCAAGATCCTAGTTTCATCTGTGAAAGATTAGGGACAGAGAGGGATTGAGAGGGCTGTTTGCAAAAGTGTTTAGACCACAGAGCAGTCCAAGTGTAAAATCTATTCACCTTCACTTTATGCCGCTGATGGGTATAATAAGAAAATACTTTTCGTTCATCCATCAAAAAAGCTAGAGCTATTTACACACATCTATGCAGAAATCACGATGTGATTTGGCATAAAAGCTTTAATCACATACATTTCAGATGTAACCTACTTGTGGCTCCCCAACTGAGAGTGTAAGACATCTGTCTCAAGTGCAGGCTGATAATAAGCACCATGAATCTTCCCTCCAAATCCTGCAGCACTTCCCGGACGAGGGGCTCGATGTGGCCTGGGCTTTCATGCAAGGCTTTCACTGAAGGCAAAAGCAATTCCACATGCTTCAGAAGAGCCCCCTGCACCACACAAAGGCAGCCACTTCTCGGGGGTGAAGCATTGCAACTTGAGCCAGAGCCTTGCCGTTGGGAGAATTGTCTTTTTTCTCCTCAAAAATACTCGAGGCAGGAGAAGATAAATGAGCACAGAAAATGTCGTGATATCATTAATGTCCGAACAAAGACAGGGGACATGTTCTGGGAGACTCCTCTGTAAAATTTGTCTGGCTTTATTATGCTTTTTTAAAGGAAAGAAAAAAGGCATCTGCTGCTCCAGCATACCACAAAGCACAACACGTGGAGAATGATAGAAATGCACACAATAGCCTATTCCGATGTTTGGAAAAGGAAAAAAGAATCAGTAAAATAAGAAACAGTGTCCATTTACAGATGGGGGTCATTTTATTGCCTTATATTTGTACCCATAAAAATATTTTCTTTCCTACTCCAACACTGACAGGGAGAAACATCTTAAACTTATATCGTGATATTAACCAGAAGAAAAACATTTATTTCGTAATTGATTTTGCTGAATTTCACATATGCACACACACATACACATACGTGTAACTGCAGAGGGAGATACAACAGGCAATTTTGCAAGGTTGTTAAGATACATTCATTTTCTAAAATAAATATCTAAAAATATAATTTTTAATAAATGTTAAAGGAGCTTACACATAAAATTTTTAATTTTAAATGCTTTCCAGAAATATTTGCAAAAAATAACAGAAATGCATCTGGTCAAATACTGATTAGTGGGAATTTTTTCATTACTGCCATCAGAATTTGATCTGGCTATATTTACATAGAGGGATTGATCATACTTGAAGAAGGAAAATACATTTTGTTTTCAAGATTGTCAGGTTTTGATCTTTTTTGCCTTACCTTTAAAGACATTTATGGAGAAGGATTCTTTGCTTGAAAACTCTGAATATAAAATTCAGTATATTTACACTTTTTGAACAAAGCCCAGATGTGTGCTACAAGTGCTACAAAGTAAAGTTCATATACAGTGAAAACCTCTAGCATTAATTACTCCTGAATGTTTGTGAGTACCCAAAATCCTGACATAAAAGCTGTAATTTCTATGTAAAGTAGATAGGATGATTGAGTTATAATTAAAATGGTAATTATACCCTTAATGCTCTGTATTTGACTTTTCAAAAAATGTTATGCTCCAAGAAAAGCTATTTAAAGATCAGAGAAAAATGTTTGAAAAATGAATGTATTCAAGACATTCTAGATCTTTTAAAATCCAGTTATTGATTTTTACATGCTTTCATGTGTAGTCTGAAACATTTTCTTCATTTATTTTGGTCGATGGAAATAATAAAAAATCATTGGAACGTGAAAAGCTTAAACGAGCACAATATTCTCCAAGTTGATATTTAACACGATAAATATTTGAAATGTCGGAGGGCAAGCAAAAACATTCACTTGCTAACTAAAAGCCTGGCCTTCGTCCTCTTAAGCGGGCAACACCGAGGAAAGAGCCAGTAGGAATTGCGTAGCCTTACAATTCCTCCCTCGCCTTTTCGAGACATGTCACGCCGCACCCTGCACGGGATAAACACAACATTTCCTTTGATCCCCCATTGGCTCCTTAGAATCAAAATGAGAGCACCTAAAGCTATACATCAAATGTCAGGAGTGGCAGCCTACTGGAACCCTATCAATATTTGATGATGTATGGCTTGCTGGGAGGCATAGGAAACGCTGGCCGTGGCAGCGGTGACGCTTGGGATGCTTTGCACTCGCCCAGCCGTGGCGCCTGCCCAGAGCTGCGGGAAGGGGCAGCAGAACCCTGCCCTGCCTACGTGGTGGGATGTGCCTACAGACCCGAGAGGGGACTGTGCAGCAGGGCAGGGCCATTTCCCAGGTTTATTCAACACGTGCACTCGTTCACCTGGGCAATTAGTATGTCCAAAGTAGGAATAGGAACACCTTTATTCACTTTGGTACAGTAGTCCCTGGTTCTGCCTGAGTAAGCACTCCTCTAAGGCAACAGGGGTATAAGTATAAGCTAGAAGCATTTACATTAAAATCGGTAAAATTGTGCGATCTTAGGTGCTTGGAGTTTTTGTAGCATCACTTATCAAAGAGGCCTTTGCCTCCATCCATCTATTTACCCTGTGTATCCATCACTCCCCTGGGGCTTTGTGACTTTTTGTTCTTATTAATGTTGCAGGTATGGATGTGAGGTTTTTTTTATGTCCCACAAAAAAGCGCGATAGAAAAGTTTCAGGTCACAGTGATGAAATTTTTAAATTTCTGCAAAACACACAGCAGCTATTTCCTAGTTTCTAGCTAGGTTTCTCTAGCATGGACAGCAAAAAGAGCCAGGAATTTCACTGCTGCTGATCTATTTTCTGCTCTCTTATTCCACCCTTAAGTGGTGGTGAGGGGCTCTGGACAGGCTCTGAAATTGAGGTAAAGCTGAAAAGTCACTGAAGAAAATGAGCTTAACTCCTGTTACATGTGGTCCCTCCTTATCCAGTACCTGATCCAAAGCCAGGACTTGCATTCACCTCGCTAGCGAACAGTCCTCCTAGTAAAGCATGATATTCATCCATTAACAAAATGTCTCCTGGCTGATGGCAGAGATGATCACATTTTCTGGTGTAGGCACTGAACAACATCCTTGGCTCACTGGGTGGCAAAGTCTTGTCTGTGCCCACTGTTAGGTCTTTACCACTGGGATCCAGCATCATACATCTTCCCTGCTCATGCCCTTATGCCATGTACCTGTAACATTCGGGATACCCTTCTTCTCCAGGGGGACTAGAAATGGTAGCAAGAGAAATAAAATAAAAAAAAAAAAAAAAAAAAAAAAAAAGAAAAAAAAAAAAAAAAGAAAA
>VZRU01017229.1:219598-242527 GCA_013398155.1 Pedionomus torquatus | reverse complement strand
AAGAAAGAAAGAAAGAAAGAAAGAAAGAAAGAAAGAAAGAAAGAAAGAAAGAAAGAAAGAAAGAAAGAAAGAAAGAAAGAAAGAAAGAAAGAAAGAAAGAAAGAAAGAAAGAAAGAAAGAAAGAAAGAAAAGCATGTCTGAAGGGTACAAGGGAAAGGACTTAGACTGTGGTAACAAGATAAACCTTAGTAAAAACATCTGAGAATGATTCAGAATAGTGAAAAGCTGAAGGGTAAAAAAATGGGAAACAAGGAAGTAATGTGTGAGAATGCAGAAATCTGGGAGGAAAGGCGGAGGACAAGGACTGTTGGCTGTTATCTTCTCTTACTTTTTGTCAAGAAGCATTTGTAGGTTTTTTTTCCTGTTGAGTCACTCTCTTTCAATATCCTGTCCCTTGTTTTACACGGGGGTTTATAGTCTGTCTGCCTTCCGTAACTGAGAGCTGTTATTTGCAATCCCCTGCAGTAAGTTCTGAGTGACTGATTTTCAGTCATGGAGATTTTTAGAAATAGTACTAGTTAGCAAAAGACATGCTACGGGTATGCGTCAATGCCAGTTGGCCCAAAAAAATGTGTTGGTAGGCATCACAGATAGCCATTAGCTATTCCAGATTTCTACAGATGTAGGCTGAAATTAGATGCACAAGCAAATTTTAGAAAAGCTTTGCATAAAAAGTTGAACTCATGAAATGGCAGAAGTGTTCCACTTTTAAAGACACAGGAAGTCCAAACCAAAGCCTGCTTAGGCAAAGGTAAATGTTTCTATGGATTTATCCGAGATTTGGCTCAGATTCTAAATTTTTTCCATACGTAACACAACTGCAGTCTGGCAGGGAGGCTTGGCAAGGGAAAAAGAAAAAGCAAAAAGTTTTCTAAAATTATTAGGTGGATTTAGAATTTTGTTTTTGAAGAGCTTTAGCACTAAGCAAGGCATGTTGGACTGCAGTCTCAGCCATGTCCAATTGGACTTACACATGGAAATGAATGTAGCTCACCCTGTTCTTACAAACTGAGGAACTCATCAGCTGTAGGTCCTTTGCCAAAACTGGCATGAACACGAGCCAGTTATTAATAATTGTTTCTTTCTTCTACTTCATTGTGGGTTAGCCCTTGCCTTTTGAGTTGGGTTTTACATTCAAGGCTTTATAAAGTAAAATTCTCAAAGAAAACAGTCAAAGGGACTTTTCTTAAGAGATTTGTAGAAAACTTTGCAGTATGAATATTCCTAGATCCTTGATCTTCCTGAGGAAGAAAAAGACCACCAGGTAGGAGGGCTCCTTCTCCCTTATCCTGCTTTATGCTGAATACATGTGAAGCTGGTACAAGCTTCAACAGCATTTCACTCTTGCCAGGTCTTTAATCAGAAACAGAATCAGCTCTTGGTCACCCTAAGCCCAAGCAGGCCACTTTCTCCTTCAAACAAGTAGTCCTTAACTGCATCTGCTGGCCATGGTGGAGGCACATGCCCAAACACCATTTCCCAGGGGCTGCTTCCCACCAGTAGTGTAGAAGTCAATGTCTGCTGTATCCTTCTAGTGGGACAGTTGCGTACCTCCCCAGAGAGTTTGTGGCAGTTGATTTGCCACTCACCAGTACACAAAGCAAGCAGCTGCTCCTGGAGCCACACGGTGGAAAGTGGGCATCCTTCATCCTGCAAGGCATGACAGCCTGTGCACCCCGCTGCCTTTCCAACAGGACAGTTGAGAAGGCAAAATTAGCACTGTAACCTGTTTATTTTAAATGCGGGGGCACACAGATGGAAGGATGGTGTTGCAATGTCATCTCCCAGCTGTTGAACACCTAGTTTTATAGTTGCACTTCACCTGCAAAGAGAATAAGTTTTCATTTTGTCCCTTTGGTGCAGACTGGGACAGCCCATCCTGTGCTACTGACGTGCCAACGCTGTGATGGCAATGCTTCAATTTGCCACAGAGATTTACACACTGAGGCAGTTTGCAAACACAAGGGCGGGGATCCCTAGGGCACTTCAGGCAGACAAATGCAGGTAGAGAAACTGATGCACAGGGATTCGATAGCTGCTTCAACAGAATGGTGACAACCTCTGACAAGGTCTGTCGTGTCTATACCAAAAAGCACTATAGATTTACGACCTTGCAATCACATAACATAAAAGATGAACTCGCATCTGGTTTAGGCCTGCAATGAGACTAAGCTCTTCAAAGGCCTCCAGCCATCCTACCTATGCAAGTCTGATACTTAAAAACCCGAGGAAAGTTCAGGTTTTGCCCTGTTCTGTGGTAGAACAGTGCATTTTGCAAGGACAATAAGTTCCATCAAGTGTCTCCCACTTTTGTACCCTGAGAGATTTCCCATCATCCTTGCCTTGAAAGACATCTTTGTATCTCTTTGGTGAGAGTTTGTTCTGTGTTTTATCTAGCTCTATTGGCACAAAATTATTAAGGACAAAATAAAAGCGGTAAAGCCTGACATGCTGAAGTTTGAATAGATAAAAAGGAATGACACTACTACATCACTATTAGAAGCCAGCGAGCATTAGTCTTCCAACAGTTAAACCCTTTATGTACTAAAGAAACCATAAAATACATGACACAAGGCATAGATTCTAACTAAACAGTTGTTGAGATGTGTTGGAAATGTCAGCTAAAAAAAAAACTCTTAACCACCTTAATATATATAAAATGGCAATCTACAATTTGGCATGACATATGCATATATATATATAAAGTATGTGACAAAATACAGCTGTACCACATCATTTTAGCTAGCAAGGGTAAGAGTTCCTTATTCTGTTTGTTTCCCAGGTCACAAGGTCTGTGCTAATTTCATTAGCTGCTAAAACATATTTTCACTCTGTTCCAAGGACAATGTTAAGTGCACAGGACTCCTGCTATTGGCAGTGAAAATTAATATCTAGAACATTTCAATCGGATCTGAACATTTCACTACAAAACGTGGCAATGTAATCAATGTAGAGCTAAATGGGATTTTGGAGAGGGGATTTTATTCCATTTTCTGGTGTAAGAAAATCACTTTATTCTGATCACTTACTCCTGGTATCTAGTCACTACTGAAACTGGAGGGATAGACTACTGATTTAATCTGCCACTGAGAGCCAGTTGATCTGGGCTTCCCATACGGTCAGGGGAGAGAAATAATCTCTTATGGGAAGAGGTGGCTGGAACATGGCCATCACTTTGGGCTCTCGTGTGACTCCATGGACTGACCACTAGAAATGAGGGTAGCTACTGGAATGATCACCTAGAATTAACAACCCCCAACAAAAAAATCATGCTCAGTTGCCTAAATCCACAGCTCCTAACACATTCCCTCCCAGCATGGTCAACTGCCATGGGACCACTGCACTGCTTTCCATCAGGGCACCCTGCCCCTAGGGACTAAAGCTTGTTACCCTTGACAGGGAGATGCTAGAGCTCACCACACTGATTGGCTTGAAGTACATTTTAGTATCACTAAGCAAGGAAACAAAAATGTATGACATGACATAGCATTGTGTCCTTTCACAGCGTAATCTGAATTGAGCCACCTCTTGAGTGCCCATAGAAACAGAGGGGTGGGATGACTCAGGACACTGATAAAACAGACTAATATGCAGATTAGATTTTAAGTGCATACCAGATTATAAAACAAAGGAAGAAGGAATATAAGGAAGAAGAAATAAAGAAAGCCTGTGTTGCCTATGGAGGACAGAGACAATGAGGTACAATTGTGTTGCTCAGCCATGTATTACCCAGCCTTTTGTCAAGACAGATATCTTAGGATGCAATGTGGAAGTGGGAAGAAACCATCAAACAGAAGAAAGTGGCTGTGTGGAGCTCAGGGACGGCTTGAAGGCGTACAGCTTCAGTGAAAGGATGTTCTGGCACTTTGACACAAGAATGATAGAATCACGTTTCCCAGCTCAGTGACCTTGCCGAGCACTGTCTGCATCGCAAAAAAGAAAATGTGCTCATTTTAGCTGTCACTGCTGCATGGGCAAAATATTATTATTATTATTACTGCATTACTTCACAAGTAACCAAACGTTAAAATGCAGTAGATCACCCCCATTTCCCCATCAAGAGATATGATGGCTTTTCTTTTTCAACTCTCTCCATCTCTTTTTTTTTAATCAGTTTAATTTCTAAACGGAGGCAGAAGTTGTTGTGTGAGACCAGTGTTGCTCACCCTTGGCAAGGGAATTTGAGGGTTTTAATGTTTTGTCTGTTGTAATAAGTGAAAGCAAATCTGATACTTTTAAATTCTTGTCTGAGGCTTCCTTCCGTTCACCCTGAAAAGCACAGGAGTTATACCTGCAGCATATAACCCTGCAATGAGGAAAGAACAAATGGCCAGCCAGGTCTGAGAGTATGCTGTGTGCCCATGCTCACGCACATGCACACTTTCATGCTGCTCTGAAAACATTAAAAAAAAAAAATAATCCACAAACCTCTGCTAGAGGAGACTGTGCCAACCTGCTTCTCACCTGTGAAAACGAACTACCCAGATTAATTACCTGACAAATGCTGGACCACAGCTGTCAGCTCAAAATGAGAGTAGTGTGTCAACGAGAAACAAAAGTGGAGATGTGCTGGAAGGGCTTTTCTCTTTTTCTTTTTCTTTCTTTTTCTTTTTCTTTTTCTTTTTCTTTTTCTTTTTCTTTTTCTTTTTCTTTTTCTTTTTCTTTTTCTTTTTCTTTTTCTTTGCCCTTTACTTTTTTTTTTTTATTTTCCCCCTCTATCCTAAGAATTTCTGCACTGTTGCTATCACTTTTTATTTGTCTTGCAGTCATACCGAGGCTCTCTGGTCATGGAACATGGTACCAAGAACAGGCAGTTTTTCTCCTGGTGTGGACCAGGCAGACACCTTCCATGCTTGAGTTGCTGAGTGCAGGATCCAGCTGCTATCAGGGGTCTGCATGGCTACCGTGCCAGAGCTGGCCGTAGCAGGGGTGTTTGGTCACTTCTCCTGTATTGACTAGGTCTAAAGCTGACCAGAGATGCTATGCAGAGTGGAAGGATGGGCAGGGCAGCTCTAATCTCATGGTAAGCTTGGCCATAAATTGAAGGCAGTACTTAGACCACCAACTATATCAAAGAAGTCACACTCATGGCTTCACCAAAATGTTCTCTTTTTACAAATTGGAAACTGAGACAGTGGCTGATGCTGTGACCGGCATCAGACTTCAGGGGATCCATGCAGAAGGGCAGAAACTGAGCTTGAATCCCCGAGCCTTCACCCGACTCCCTGCCTTGCCTGCCTGTCAGATTCATAAATGCCTTCTTGTGCTAATTTGATCGCAGTGAAAACAAGACTAAGAGAATCTGCAGTTTGAAGCCTACATACAGACTCAGGAAGGGTCCTGATCCTATAGTTGAAATATTTGCAATGCAGGCAAGGGCAACCTTAGAGTCAGCAGTGAGTGCGTAAATCACAGCTCAGCCTGGAGCCGCCTGAACTGCTACCCCATCCGTTACACCTCCAGTTGTTTGCAAAGCCTTTCTCCACCCAGAGGGAATTTTCAGTCAGATGCATGTAGAAATTCTCAGACTAATTTGATTTTGAGGGGGAGGCAGGGGGATTTAAGTGAGGGGGATTTTTTGTTTTTGTTTGTTTCTCCCCTCCGAGCTGCCTTTCATTGTGCATTTACTAGTTCTGGAAGACAACACCCTGCTGACACTTAGAGAAGCATCAGTGAATAAAGTCTGTTGTTCAGGCTGCAAAGCCATCTGGACTTTCTGCTGAAAAGGTTGGACATGGTTTTAGGCAAGATTTTATCACGTCTGAAAAAAAAAATATATTCTGCACTCAGTACCTCTTCCAAGGTTGATGTCAAATATTTTTTTTCTTTTGTCAATTGCAAAACAAAAAAATTGACAAACAGTTGGAAGGCAGTAAGGATGGAGATATAAATCTCTAGAGGAAGCTTTGTCAAAGGTAGTGGAGTATAAACAAAAAATAAATTAGTTTTGGTGTTATCAGAAACTGGACAGACTTTGATTTGTATAATAGTTTGTCTGGGTTTCCAGACCACCTAGACAATGCTTCTGTGAAGCTGAGCACAGATTCACTTGACAGAAGAGGGGGAAATGGTAAAACACATAATCACAGGAGGAGAAGGGATGAAGAAAGACAAGACAAAGGTGCAATGGCAGACAGCTTTGAAATCCTCTGCTTTTTTGCTTTTATTGTTTTGGGGGGCTATGAGCAGCAAGTTTTACCTTGCTGCCCATATTATTCAGCTCTTGAGTCCAAGAATTTCCTCTAGCCTTTGCATGTTACAACCTCCCCAGGTTTTGGCAGGGCAGTTCTGTAGACTGAAAAGAGTGGTGCAAGGCTTGTGTGCAAGCTCCTAGCTGAGGAGCCTGTGAGCAGAGCAGAGGAGAGAAACCCGCTGGATGTAATTTACTGGAGTGCCCTTTAGGTTATGTGCATCTTAGCAAGGAGCTAACATCCAGCAATTACCTTAAAAACACAGATTGGTGGCACAATTTTACATAATCTGAGAGACACGTATGAAGTTGGTTATTCCTATTCTCTCTGGAATTGCTGTCTTAATTTGGGGAGATTCTTTCTTAGCCCGAGGCTGTTCACGGAATCCCAGACATGTAATACCAGACATCTTTGAGATCCTTAGAGGTATCCTTCCAGAGGTATGTTACGCTGATAAAAGAAATATATTCATATTTATATTAGGCTTTTTTTTTTTTTCTGTAAGCGAAAAATTGTGCATTCTATTTCTTGTCTTTGACACTTAATAACCTGAGCAAAATACTAAGGCTAGTTATCTCTCAATGTAATCACCAGTTATATGGGAACAAATACATTTACCTGTAGGTAAACTGCTTTGAGATTTTTGTGTGAATAGTTAAATAAGTAGAAATAATTGGTTGTGAATTTAATTAGAGGGTTTATCCAATTATTCCTTGTCTTTTTCTTCTACAGAAGCTCTTCTTTTATTGCCTACAGTGAATAAATCCCTTAAAGCAACTCTCCCATGATGAAGAAGTTTTCCTAAAGATTTTATTTGCAGTGAGAAAGCGGAGCTGTATGTGAAAGCTGCAACAAATCTCTTCCACCACTCCCAAGGGTGTGGTCCCACGGGAAGGCCATCCCGTGGAGGGCAAGCCAGACAGTGCTGCTCCACAGTCTTCTGGCCTCACGCTCAGTTCTTTACTAGGCTCTTGCTTAAAGACAACTCTTCTGAGACAATGAGTTTTGTCCAAGGGTTGTAACAGGGTTTAAAAAAGCCATTGCCAAGTTCCAGGTGTGGAAATTTGTTTAGGAGTTTCTTGACTGGAAATGGAGGAGAATGTGATGGGGAAGTGATATTTGGGTTTTAGAATGTGGACTGAGAGCAACACCAAATTTTTAGCTTCAGATGCGGGTTCACAGCAGATATAAAAAAAATTAAAACTTTTTTTAATTTCAGCAGTTATGTGAATTACTTGTGTTTGTCCATTAAGGGAGAGTAAGTCAGGAAGAGACTGGTTTTAGCCCTGGCCCCAGGCACACACCAATCCCAAATGGCTCGACTGGGTGTCTGAATGGCAATCTGGATTCAGCAGAAATCACAGTTTTGCCTCTCCTGGCACAAAGCCACTGCAGATGATGAGAACTGTCCCTGCTAATTACACATTTGAGGAGAAGCCCAGAGAAGGGTGAGGTAACATGAAATGTAGATTGCCTTACCACCCCTCCCAGCCAAGGGAAAGGTTGTTAGCAAGGTTACATCCAGATTTCAAGAACCATTACAGCAAATGACAGCAAGATCTATAACAACGAAAAGGAAAAATCCCAAAGTCTGTATAGTAATTGCCACACAGTGTATTATATGCCTTGCTCTGCAGCGATTCAGAAAGTTGAATCGTGCAGTGCCTTGCTGGGATCAGCAGTTCAGAATAGATTAAATTTGTTTTGGACACTGCCTGCACCCTGCTTTATCTAACAAAGCATATGTGTGATGGGGAAGGCTCTTAATAGCACAGCTCCTTAATGAGAACCATAAACACACAGGCATAGATTTTCAAAGTGATGCTCAAGGGATTTGAGCAAGCACTGTTCTCTTCCTGCTTTGAACATTTACCCAAGAGCTTCTAACTGGTTAGGCTTCAGGAAGAGAGTGGACCTCGGATAGCCAGGAATATGGTATGTGATGAGGTTTTTGCCACCATTAGTTTCCAAAAGGTATTCGTTTTAATGCACCTAAGAAAGATAAAGTGAGGAAACAGAAAACTGGAAGGACATTTCTCAGATAAAGCATTGATTTTATTAAAGAGAGATGGCTCATAATATGAATCTAAAATCTAGTTTTTTATAGAGAGCATGAAAGCCTTTTTACAGAGTTAGCCATTCCTAGGCACTGGTGGCTTTATAGAGCTTTTATCCAGTTAAAGAAAACCCATTCGTGCTAATTTAATATCTGTAGTGTACAACAGCTTGACACCTGAGGCTTGTCCTAAAGCAGGCACAAGGCTGCAAAGAGAACACTACTTCATTGTTTTGAATTATTCAGCTCTTGCAGCCAACCTTATGTGTGCCTCTGTAGGAAGAAGGCTTTTGGGTTAAGGATCAGTAAAAGAAAAGAAAAAAGGCAAACAACCAACCCCTCCTTTCTGGCATTTGTTAGCAGGTGCAGTATTGACTTCAAGAATGATTCTGCAAAATTGGTATGGACATTCTTCATTACCGGAGCGATAAATGCAGAGCTGTTCTCAGAAGAAGCAAAGCTGGAAACTGAGCATGGCCTCCTTTAGGGAACAACTGTTCATGTTGGTGGAAAAGCTTGTTTCCTCTAAATTCATTGAAATGGTACTTATTGGTAGCATCTTTTTAGAACAAGATGAACGCGACAGCAATGAATCAACCTCAAATAGAGGGGCTCATCTGTTAGCATCCTAACATTAACACGCTAATGTGAATTTAAAGATTCTAATTAAACCTACATACAAAATGTTTTCTTACTAAATAGAAAACCGTACTTTTTGGAGGAGCTGGGGCATTTAGACTTGACAGCATTTCCTATTTCAATACTATGCTTATTTTATGTGTTCTATTTTCTTTCAGTCACTCCAGGGGGTTCTGAAACAAATAAAAAGATACATTATATTAAGTTTGATTGATTCCCTGTAGTCAAAGGATATATTGAGAAAAAAACAACTTCTTTTTTTTTTTTACTGGGAATAAATTCCTGTTGATCTTTGTACTTCCTACTGCTGTGACAAACTTCTTTTGCAAAATTTAACATAATTTAATCTCATTTACAGGATAATATAGTAGTGCCCATGTGTAAATTCAGAAGCCTTTTCAATGTAGCAGAACTCCCACCACAGCTATCGGTTTCTAAACCTGTCCATCACTCTCCAAATGCCCCAATAAAACTTGCCTGCTCCCATTTCAAACATGATATTTGTGTGAAAAAATTTCAAAATTTTAAGAAAAAATTCTATGAACAGTGGCATGGTACCTTTTTGCCATTCATGACATAAAATCTCATTGAAGAAATTTTAAAAAAATTGAGTAGGAGACTTCTGGGTTCCCTAGTAAAAGAGTTCCATAGTCAGTGAAGGACTTTTAAGTAGCATTTAGCCACTCAAGAAACATTAAGTGAGAAGCCTACTGCAGTCTTCAATGATTGCTAGAGCATATGATGGATATATGAACAATTCATCAAAATCTGATAGAATAGTTTTTAACAGACGTCACATTCATTAGAACACGGTGGAATCTAACACTTAAAAAAGTCATTGGGAAACCTCCCTGGCATAAAGGTGCTGAGATTCACCAAAGATGGACCTTAACTAACCCTCCCATTCTGCCTTTGTCTCATCTTAATTTCTCTGTGTGTGCTGTATCCTCCCAACCCCAGGGCAGGGGATAGCTAGCATTTTCATAAAGCCATAAGTTACTGAGAAACCCAAAAAACACATGGTTGGACGAAGGAATTTTCTATTCTGACTCCCATTCTGGGAACTTTCAGGGTGTTTTGTCATTCTTTTGTCTGCTACATAGGAACAGTCTTCAAAGTTGGCCTCATACAGCAACCAGCACTGAGCTGATATTTAGTAAGTGATAACTAACGATATAAGCAATGGTGCAGAGGCAAATAAGTTTTGTGGTAGCTGGGAAATACACAGAGCAATCAACCTCCAGCCAGGATCAGGGGAGGAGAGGGAAGTAGCCAGCAAACAATTGCTCTGAGCTCAGGAGCCCCTTGTAGAATCCTGACAAATTGGCCAAGTCAGCCAAGGTCAGCTGAGCCACTGAGGGGCCCACGTGAACGCGGACCAAGTTCAGGACATTTTACAGAAACCAGAAATTCATTATGGTAGCTCAGTATCATGTAGCTAAAACTTCTGTAATAAGACTATGAGCAGATGGGAGAGGTTGGTGAAAGTGATTCTTTTGACTGAATCAATAGGAGCAGTTGGTCTTCCACATCAATCTTGATAAGAAACTGGTGAGGATATTCAGTGTCAGAAGTCTCAGAACTCAGAACTGGAGTTTTTATTAGAAACTCAATGTGGGAATGTGCACCCAGCTGCTGCCTGTGCAGAGCACCCCCAATCCCTTCCAAGAAGCATGAATAAGAAGGCCTCTCTGATTCAGGATATACACAGGATATACAAACACAGTCAGCTGAAATGAAAACATAGAGCCAAATGAAATAAAACCACCTCCATCTAAGATAAAACAAAGCCCACATACACTGGCCCTGAGGGATAAACCAAAACCAGACATAATGATCAATACTGTAGGAGTTATGATCAGAGAGAAATAATTACAGCACATCTCAAGGAAAGAACCACAATGAATTCCCTGGCAGTGCCTTGTTCTTTGAGTAATACTCTGTAAATGCCTGCGCATGCTGAAGGAAAGCTAAGTTATGAGGGATTGTAGATTGCAGCCTCCAGTCTGGCTGCAGAAGTCCTTGCCTGACCCTGCTTAGAGACTCTTACCACCGTCAGTTCCATTTGCATCACAGTTCCCTTGAGGGGTGGGTAAAATCGTCCACCTATTACCTCTGGAGAAATGGGACTTATGGCAAAGCAAGTGGCTTGCACTGAGGCTGCCAGGAAGGAGAGCAAAGAATGAACCCAGCCTGCAAACCGCTGCCCTCCTTCCTTCCACCAGCCACCCCTGCCTGCCTGTCCCTCCCCGTCCTCATTCAGTCCTTTCCACGGCACTGGGGGAGCTCCTGGCGTTAAATGGCTGCTAGATGGATGGTGGAGAGAAGCCCACAATGCTCGGCTATTTCTCTTCTCAAGGCTGCATCCTGAAGATGATGTAGTACCTGGGAAGAGCCTGACTAATTCATTGGCTCGAGGGTACAATCACTTAGCGATGAATCTCCAACTAGCTACAGCAAACTTATTTACAAGCCTGGGAAAAAGTGTGTTGTGTAGCAATTTGCTACACACCCTGACCAGGAGCAGTACTTCGGGATTGATATTCTCTGTGCTGTGTTTTCCTCCCCTCCCATTTAGACAGTGAGAGTTCTCCACAGGAAAAAAAACCAAACTCCTATCATCAATGAGTATCATCCCTCGACCAGTAAAAACCTCCAGGTGTGCATCTCCTTTTATCTGTGAAGGGAGTTGTGAACTTAATTCAACCCAATCCCCATTCATTGTGTTCAACATTTACCCCCAAAATGTCAGTATTTTTCTGGAAAATGAAGTACTTGGAGAACAGGAGAAACAGAGCTCTTGGTGATATCTGTATAGCAGAATATTTCTTCCCATCCATATGCAAATCTAACCTTTTTGATATTTCAACCCTATAAACCCTAAGACAGGATTTCAATAGAAAATGTTTACTAAAGGCTTTCTCCTTTATAATCTATTGATTTTAATATCCTTACTACTCCTGTTGAATGTCAGTTTTACCCTGAAGACTCCCATTGCAAACTTGAACACATTTAATTATTTATACCATTTGAAATATTAGTGCTGAGAAATGACTAAAAGTTTTTGGTTCCGTAATGGTATGATCTAAAGTTTGCTTTTCCTTTGTGAATAACATGAGTAATTTGATATGGTAATCAAGGACAGATTAATACTTCAGACAACACAGTGCAGTTTTAATAGTAATGACATCTATTTTTCATTTTCCCAGCCTCCTTGCATATGTTAAAATATAGCTCTTCAATTAAAGCAGGATCTCGCAATCCTTTTTTCACAGTGAAAATTTTAGCGTGATATTTTTTTTCATCTGCCAGGCACCTGAACAAGTAAATATTGCTTCCACTGGTGACGATAAGCATTTAGGCAATGCTCATGGCTTGGTGCAACCAAAAGCAGTTTTGCCCCTTGGTATAGGCCTAGGGGTCTTATTTGCTTTACTAATACCACTGGCTGTTTAGTAAGACCGAGCAAAGTTTTGGTCTCAAAGAAGTTTTCTCTAAGACAAATGTTTGCACAGAAAAAAATCTAAGACCTGCGAAAGCTAAGATTTTTGATAGCAGGGGAAACAAAGTAGGAGTTTTGAAAGAAACTCAGCACCTGGAAGGTCAGTTCTTCTAGAAAGTTGTGATTTTTTCCACCCAACACTTGGGCAAGGCAAAGCTGACACAGTCAAGGTCACGCTGCCTGGCCAGGGCATGGACATGCTTGAACTCCTAACCTTGCCAGTTCAGCCTTGTCTGGAGCATCTTTGATTCAAGCCTTCTCCCACTGGCTTCAGTGCTGCTTTGCATCAGACCCCAGGTTTCCAAGCAGAAGTACGCCCTGGGTCCAGCACTCAAAGGGTATTTGAGTATTGTGTTTCTTGTGTGCCTCAGTAAAAATGTTCAGAATTCTGTCTTCCTTTCCCCCTGTCCCCTTGCCCTAAGCTGCTATTTCTTGGCCATTGGATGATTAGTGCAATTGCATGTGCCTCTATTAATTGCACTGCATTTCTTTCACAAGGAGTGCTTCTACTCTTTTTTTCCCCCATCTTCTGAAATTTTCTCTTTTTCTTCTACCAGCCTGATAGTTGTACAGAAGCTGCCAAGATGTATTTGGCTCTTGCATTTACTCCAGATGGAGATTTTTATTTTCACTCATATCTGGCAGTAGGAACTGTGGTATCACCAAACACAACTTTTCTCTGAGATTAATTGTTTTGATAATAGAGAATAACAAATGAGTGGTTCCTTTTGTGCATGGTTTTTAAGGTATTTCTGGTGGCAGACAATATATCCTAGCCTGCATCCCAAAAGTTCAACAAGGCCCACAACAGCCATCAGTAGCTGGATTTTTCTGGTTTATAACCTGTCAGGAATGGTCATCTGGATATGTGTATTTCAATAGCCCAGAATTATTGATTTACAGTAAAGCAAGAAAATCTCTGTAATTAAATCTATGGTTCTAAACTGAGCAGGGGTAAATGTACTAAGTCTTTTCTCCACTGTATCTGGTCTGTATGCATTCGATACATTTGTAATCAGTTTTCTCTTTGTAAAAGCATTGAAATCAAGTCTAAAGACTCTCTACAGACAGAAATGCTGTCACTGATTTCAGTGCACATGAATGGATCAGGCCAAACAGTGGCTATGGCGTGATAGAGGGGAAGGCAGCGCTGTAAACATCTTGAAACTTACAGGTGTAGGTCAAAAATCTAACCTCATACCCAGCTCTGCCACAGGGCCAGCTTTCAGGGATGGGATATTCAAGGCCCTGCAATTACACTGCATTACATGCATCAATCCTCAGGGTATCGTATCCCTTACAGGGCTGAGCCATGTGTCTGTTGACTTCTTATTTTTCTCCATCTGCAAAAATAGGCTGGTCCTTTTCTTCCTTTCCCTCCTTTCCATTGTACTTTGAAATACTAATTGAAAACTTTGGGCAATATGAAGCTTGCAAATGACCTCTCAGATTAGTCACTACATTTCTGGTTGTTTTTCCCTGCATCCTGCGTGTATTCATGTCTGTCACTCCTTTGCTTCTATTAATTTCACTGGCATCATTTTAGGCAATGGATTCAAGACAAAAAAATATTCGCCTGACTTATTTTAGCTAAGAGGCTTCACATTTAATGGATTTGCTGTTCTTTAATGTCCCAGGTCACTCCTTGAGATCAGCAAATGCTGAATTTCTTATCGCCCCCAAATGTTATCTGAAGTCATGTCGTTATTTTGCCTTTAGTGAGTCTCTTTGCTCTCTGGCTTTGGAACCTACTGCCAAATGAAGTAAAGAAAGCTCCGACTGTGGGGATTTCTAAATCCAAAGTTAAAAGTTATTTGTTCTATTTAGCATTTTTAAAACGATTCTTGTAGGAATTGTATGTGCCTCTAAGCTAATTAACTCTTAATGAGCGCAAAATGCCCTGGGATGCAGATTTGGAGGGTACTCTAGAAGTGCAGGCATGGATTGGACTTCAGTACTGCAGGAGATGAAATTTATGATTTGATTCTTTTTTTAAATGATGGTGCAGATAGCTTTATTGAGATACTCTTTTTCTTTATTTCTAGTCTAAATAAAGCTGATCAGATTTTCAGTCCACCATATGGGACCCAGTTATATCAGTCCTGCAAATACGCTTTAGTTTTCCATTATGGATGAAGTCACTCTTCAGCAGGGAAAACAAGTTTAGGAGCAAACTTTCATATTATGAAAGACAGGCAGTGTTCCAGCACTGAGCACTTAGCCAGAGCATCAGGAAATCAGAACACCTGGCTGTGCCCAGCTCCACGCTATTCCCCTGGACCAGTCCCTCACCCTTTTAGTGCCTTCACTCATTCATCTGTAAAGCGGCTATAATTGCATTTATATCACAAGGGTGCCTTGATGCTTGACAAATGAGAATTGACCCAAAATTCATCCTTCAGAAGCTCTGTATGAGCAATACTTTGCTCACATGGTGGTTGTGGACAATTAGATTAGAAGAGGTATAAATGCAGTCAAAGTGAAATTCCATTTAGGAAACTGTCAAACTGTTCTTGATAATTTTTCTTAGTTTTCATCTAATTGTAGTGTAGAATTTTGTATGCATCTCCCAGAAAGGGTTTATATGCTTCTTTCCTTCTTTTGCAACGAGCCAACCTATTTTGTTCTATGTTATATTAAACTGTCTTCTTGGGCGAATGGTTTGTTCCCAGAGCAATACCTTGAAAAGCTGCAAATTTAGCAAAACAAAGAAAAAGTATTATGTTAAAGAAACCTTATTTGAGCAAATTGCAATCACTTGCAAGGATTGTTCATGGAAAAAATATTCCAGGTTTTATGAAAAGAGTGTCGCCTATTTGTTGTTATGTTTTATTTAATTGGATTTTTTTATATTTGTTGCAATAATGTTTAAAAATTAAGCTGACTTTCCACAACAAACTGCAGAAACATATGGTGTACAGCCCGCAGAGGCTCTCAGTGCTGGTAGTATTACTGATAATATTTGTGAATTAGAATCTGCTTTTCTCTGAAAAATAGCTGTGTTTTCTCCTAATATAAAATACTGTGTTTTCAACAGCATCTTTTCATCAATGATAGCAGTTTTGGGAAAAAAAAAAAAAAAAAAGGTTATGATATTCTTAAATACATTTCCTTACTTCTGCATGACTCTATATCTTCCAGGGCAAAGGAGGCTGAATATCAGACTCAGACTCTCCTTCACAGGTGCCATGAACTCATTTAAAGAAACCAAGTGAATTCAAAGGTGCCTGTTTTACCAGGACCTCTCCACGCAGGTTAGCCCAGCATCAGGAGGAAAATTTGAATTGTTGCTTGGTCAAGCCACTTTTCCTAACAAAGACACGATCATCTGGGGCTAACCAGATTGCTGGATGCCAGGAAGTCTCCTGTCAGCACCCCAGAGTAAGATCCAGCACCCAGGAACTGCTCCCAGAAGGATTTGTAGGTACAGCTTGGCTTCCCATAGGAAATCACACAGCTCAAGTTGAAAAAAGAAAAAAAATCCTTCAGATCTTACTTTTATATATTCAGACTTGCAAAGCACTTCAAGAACAACTCATGCTCACAAACAGTATTTCTCTGACTTATCTCTAATGTATGCTTGAAAGGCTCTATGCCAAACAAAGTGCAGAGATTAAGTAAATTAAAAGATACTAAACTTTGCAGCAGGGAAACAGTCCAAGGAGTGGTGTTCTCAGGAACACCAGAGCAAGTTTAGGTTCACATTCATCCGTATGCAGTCTACAGAATTTACTTTTAGACCTTTTACCCTACTTGTCTTCCACAGTCAGCTTCCTGAGACTCGCCCTGGTGGACTGGACTCACTCAGACCTGAGGTTCAGACCACACAGTATCTAGAGCCCAGTCCATGGGAAAATTTGACTTTCAACAAAGCTATTGTTCTCAGGAGAAGACCTGGCAGATTGGTCCTTCAGCACTGCTGCACACCAGTGACCTCATGCAGGCAACATCTTTGGTAGGATGTGCAAGCAGAGGTTCCCCTTGCCTTCCTCCCTGTGGCTGTGGAGGTGGAAGGAAGACAGACCATGGTACTCCTCTGACACCAGACGTCAGTCTCTTCTCCCAAGTCACGGGTGATAGAACAAGAGGAAGTGGCCTCAAGTTGCACTGGGGAGATCCAGATTGGATATCAGGAAAATTTTTTACACTGAATGGGCTGCTGAGGGAAGTGGTTAAGGCATTATCACTGGAGATATTTAATAGACAGGTTGACATAATGCTTCATGACATGGTTTAGTGTTGGATTTTTATCAGTTACATTGATGGTTGGACTAGATGATCTTAGAGGTCCCTTCCGTCCTAGACAATTCTATGGTTCTATGATTAAATATAGCCCAGATTCCTGAGCTGATCATTTTACCTCAGTAGATATGAGTTATTAAAAACTCACCTTGAATGCAGAAATAGGCAGTTTTTAGCTATAACCCATGTTTCCACTCAGCTCTCAGGCTTTAGTGAGCTAATAGAAATTTTCAGTGGGCTCGTGGAACTGAGTGGTTTGGTGGGACACACTTCTACCTCTACAGCTCACGACAATAAAATTCTTTAAGGACCAACAAATTTCCTGTGATCTGATTCTGGACCAAGGTCTAGGAAGCTGAAAAAAGTCAACCTTCTCCCTTTACCAAGTCAATACAGGTTGCTAGCTTTTATTCAGTTAATTTGGCCATTTCTGAGTGTGATGTGGGTAATTGACAGAGAGATACTCCTTTTAACTTTGCTTGAGTAGGTGGTGTCTAATTCTAAAAAGGTCCTCTCAGCAATTGACAGCAGGTGACTAATCTGCAGAAACGCCCAAGTGCCTCAATCAAAGAAAGTGAAAAAATTCTTTCTGACTGTGTCTTTCAGGATTTTGCTGACTCCATATACCAAATGGTTGCACAGAAGTTCCAGGAGCTGACAGACAATTTCACTTCCATGCATGCACGCCACAAAACTCTTGCAAGCATTGTGATGACCAAAGGTAAGATACCCTCTCATTCATTTTACTCTGGCATTTTTCATGACTAAGTAATACATTATTTACCTGGTCCACAGGACTGAAGGGTGCCTTTACTCCCACGCAGAAAAATAAATAGTAATGCAGAGAAAAGAAGCATTAAATATTTACACCTCAAGTAAGTTCACCCAAAACAATATTGGCAACAGAGGTAAAGATTTATTCATAAATATGTCCCTACATTGCTTTGTTTACAGGACAAGATACAGACCTGCCTGATTTTGCATTTCCTAATAGATGGGGTGGTTTTAGTTATCAATAAACTGTTGCATTATTTATTAATCTCTTTTTTAGATCTGGAAACAACTGAGTTTGTGTTGTACAAGACTACAATAAACCTTGTTTTAGACTGACAATAAAAGCAAATTTCAGACCATTTCCTTTCCAGTCAAAAGAAACAAATCCCAGAGTATGCACAGTTGTAATTACTCTGCTCTAATTGTGGAAAATATCTACCTTTATCACCCCATTAAGACTTAGCTGATGGACACACACCATACAGAAATCTTTAGTCCTTTGATGAAACCATTGCATAGACAGTCTGGGGTTTTTGTGAGCATACCTCAGTTGGGGCATCTCAGTATTTATGAGTATGTCAGCAGTGGAGATGCTGCCATAAACTTTATTCTCACTCAGATGCGTGGAGCAGCGGATTGAGTTTAGAAATGAGAGGGTAAGCTCAGAGGGGAAAGGCATGTATAATTCATCTAGTCTTGTCTTACTCCTTCCTTTCAACAATTACATTAACTAGATTCAATAGGGACATTTGTGAATATTGCAAGGCAGCAGGATGGAGGCAGGATTATCTGCTGGATCTTTTCCAGCCACAGAAACTAAATACAGCTAACAGTTCTGTGCAGAGTAACTTATTCTCCTCCTTTCTGATGTGAAAATAGTGAGAAAACCCCTCCTAAAATTAGAAGTAGAGAAGTTGACTTAGAAGTCTTTTCCACCTCTGGCTGGAACTGAACTGTTCCTCAGCTAAATTTGTTATTATTTTGTTTAATCTGCTTTGGTTTGTTATTTTTTTAAACTACTTTGGGATCTGGAATAATGGATGAGATTTCCATTTTTTAAGTGCTGAAAAGATACAGTGTTGTACAAACACAAAACGGGGTTTACAGGTGCTGTAGACCACAAGCAACTTATTTAGTACCAAGAAAAGTAAAAGAGAGACTGTTTAAATTGGGATGTGAAAGACACACAGTAGACCCAGTACAACAGCTGTTCTGTCATAGTCAGATTTCTTGACTGTGGCACTCATCAAGTTCAAAGTGATTTATTAGTTTTTTTAGTCATTTATTTAGAAGAGCTTTTTCCAAGCAGGAATACAGGAAGAATGTTCATATATGCCTTTTTAAAGAAACTAAGTTACAGGAGATGAGAATTGTTGCTTTAACCACTTTTCAAGGGGATACTGTACAGAGCTCTGTCCCTGTTCAGTTTTTTTACTCAGGGTGTTCTTTCACTGTAAGAATTCCAGCCCATTCCTACCTTTCCAAGAAACAGTGCATGTATCCTTTAGCTCAAGTCTAGACCTGCTTAAAAAGCACAATGGAGCCAATGCACCATCATCAGCATCATTGCTATATGACCAAAGAAGCAGCCTGTGGTGACTTGACTCTGGCTGGACACTCAGCTGGATGTGGGAGGAAAAACAGAAGGAAAGGCTCATGGATCAAGATAACACCAGAGAGGTAACTCATCACAGGCCAAACAGACTAAACACAGGAAGATTAATTTATTACCAATCAAATCAAAATAGGATAATGGGAAGTAAAACCAGACTTTGAAACACCTTCCCCCCACCCCTCCCTTCTTCCCAGGCTCAACTCCTCTCTGGACTTCTGCACCTCCTCTCCTTGGGAGATTCCCCATCCCCCCCTCAGCAGGGGGATGGGGAATGAAGGTTGCAGTCAGTTCATCACACCTTGTGTTTCTGCTGCTCCCTCCTCTTCACACTCCTCTTCTTCTCCTCCATGGCAGCCCTCCCACAGGAGATAGTCCTTCATTAACATTTCCAAAATGGGTCCTTCCCATGGGCTGCAGTTCTTTCAAAACTACTCTAGTGTCTGTTCTTTCCATAGGATGCAGTCTTTCAGGAACAGACTGCTTCAGCATGGTTGTCCCCCCCAGGGTCACAAGTCTTGACAGCAAACCTGCTCCAGGATGAGCTCCTCTCTTCACGGGGCCACAAGTTCTGCCAGGGGTTTGCTCAAGCACAGGATTCCCACGGGGTCACAGCCTCCTTTAGACACCTACCTGATCCAGTGTGGGGTCCTCCGTGGGCTGCAGGTGTATATCTGCTCCACTGTGGACCTCCGTGGGCTGCAGGGGGAAAGCCTGCCTCACCATGGTCTTCATCATGGTCTGCAGGGGAATCTCTGCTCCACCACCTGGAGCATCTCCTCTGCCTCCTTCTTACTGACCTTGGTGTCTGCAGAGTTATTGCATATTCTCACTCCTCTCTTTGGCTGCTGCTGCACAGCAGTTTTTTCCCCTTCTTAAATATGTTATCTGAGAGGTGCTACCACCATCACTGATGGTCAGTGGCAGATCTGTTTTAGAGTCAGCTGGCATTGGCTCTATTGGGTATGGGGGAAGCTTCTAGCAGTTTCTTACAGAAGCCACCCTCGTAGCCTCATTCATTATCAAAGCCTTGCCACACAGACCCAGTACACAGTCATATAAAGGACAGTGTAAAACCCTATACTGTATGGGAAGGAAAGTCACCCAAAGGGGTCATAAATTCTGCCATCACAGCTACTGAGAGGGTGCAGTGCTAGGAGAGGGAAGGGGCACACCCAGAGCTCTGCTAGTCCTGCTGGCAGCTGGGGCTGCCTGAGCCTCTTCTTTGGGGAAGGGGTAAAAGTGTCTTCCCATAGGTATTTCTATGAGTCCTATGCCCTTAGTGAGATTTTACACGTTTGTATTTCATATTTCTTCTTAGTCAGCGTTAAGACAAAGTGTAATTTTGCTTATGTTCACAAACCATTTCCCTCAGGGCTTCTTTTATAATTTTGAATTCCATTTTATGAATTCTTTCAATCTGTCAGCCATCCAATTTGTCAATATCTTACTGGCTTTGTGGAGCCTAGAAAAGAAACCCACAGATATGAAGTGATTCACAGAAGATGCAAAGTTAGAAACAGCTTTATATTGGTACATTTTCCAGGAAGATTTGAGCTCATTCCAGCATGAGAATGTCTGCCAACCTCGGCAAGACGAATCATTTGCCATTTGTGTCATTATTTTCTGTACTGAAGTTGCAGAGTTGTGGTCTGTTCCTCACCGTCATTCCCAGAGGCAGCGAGGATCTTAAAGATCTGCTCAAAGATGGCACAGACAGGTTTTCCACACGAACACCCAAATAAGTACCAATTTCCTGTGGTTTTAAGATATAATTTGGCAGAAAAACCCTTAGATCTCTGCAAACAATTTACTAATGCCATCAGTAAAAACACATCTGTTGCATTTGGTACGATACACAACCATAACAGAAAAAAATTAATTTGTTTTTATTTTCACTTCAATTTAATGTCATCCAGACTAGAAACAGATTTATCTGTGCTTGTTCAGTTTTCTGACAAAGCTAGTAAAAAGCACAATGTGATTCCATGATAAACGCTGTTAAGATAATACAAAATCTCTACAGACAAACCAGAAGTGTGCTAGATTGGTTTTCTTTTCCTGAACTCTGACATTTTTTCTGCCGTTTTAGTTTCCCATGGAAACCAAAGAGAGTTACATTTGGGCACTGTAATTGACTTATGCTGTAGCACCCAGGGCAAATTCCAAAGCAGGAGAAAGAAAAAAATGTAGAAAATTATGTTATTGACTGACTGTGAATGTTCCACAGTAATAAATTGCCAGTCAAAAATACAGGCAGTCCAATGTATTTAGATAGACCTCACTCTGAATTGTGGTGAAAAGTTAAAATCTCAACACATTTTTGTGAAAGCAAATTTTCAAACATTTGATTAGCAGACATCAAGATAACCTTGAAAGAATCTGCCTAGGTAGGAGCAAATTATCCCACTGGATACCAGCTGATGTGATATTATCCAATGTAATATAACAACTGAATATAATAATAATTCAAAAACAAGCATAACAGATCTTGAACTAAACATTTTAAAAGATGGAACATTTGAAGTAAGTTATTTAATATTTCTGGAGTTGTAATGTATTTGAAATCTGTGTGTTCTCTAACATATTCTAATTTTGTTGAAACAGCCAGAAGAGATAGTTCTATCAAAAAAATTGTTCAATTGACTCTAGGAAAAATTGTTTAACAAGTAAGACATTGCATTCAAATCTTCCATACACAGCAAGCCTTACTACCACTGAATATCTTTATGTAGAACAACAAGTACACTTGTTACTGTAGCATAGTATTAATATGAGGACCTAAGTTTTATTGTATATTGACTTTTCTGAAGACAAGAATTAAGAACATCATTTCACTTGAAAAAGACAGATTATGACAGATTATGTCAAGTGCAAACCATGACCTCAGAACACGCATATCCAGGCATGTGATGGGCAGAGTTAACTTTCCTTGTTGTGTTTTGCATTTCTGGATAAAACACAGTCGATTACACCAATGTTTTGGCTGTTACTTGCCAAGAGACTAGACTTTATTTCCAGTCCCCATCCCCGGCAAGTTGGCTGGGGGTAGACAAAAGGGCGGGAGGGGGCATAACCAGGACAGCTGTCCCCAGTTGATGAAGGGCATATTCTACATCATATGACATTGTGCATAGCAGTAAAAGTTTGGGAGAAGGGGGAGACATTGGGGTTTATGGCATTTGTCTTGCCAAGTAGCCATGAACTATCATTATCTCAATCCATCAGTCTTTTTGCCTTCCTTCTATTTTCTCCCAGTCTCACAGCAGAGGGGTATGAGCGAGAGGCTGGGTGGGTGTTTGGCTTTTGGCCAGGGTCACCCAATATTTCATTTCAGGGTGTGCAATAACAAGAGATGGACATACTGTTTCTTGTTGTCACAGATTAAGGTAACCTACCAGCTGCCCCACTTTCCTATGTGACTCTGTCTCCCAGGTGTAATTTGGACATTTTGTTTTCACAGAATCACAGAATTTTCAGAGTTGCAAGGGACCTCTAGAGATCATCTAATCCAACTTCCCTCCTAAAGCAGGATTGCTTAGAGCACATTACTCAGGACTGCACCTACGGTCTTGAAAATCTCCAGAGACGGGGACTCCACAACCTCCCTGGGCAGCCTGTGCCAGGGCTCTGTCACCCTCACCAGAAAAAAGTTCCTCCTCATATTTGAATGGAGCTTCCTGTGTTCCAGTTTGTGCCCATTGTCACTTGTACTGTCACTGGGAACCACTGAAAAGATTCCAACTCCATTCTCCTTCAACCCACTCTTCAGACATTTGTAAGCATCAATAAGGTCTCCCCTCAGCCTCTCTTCTCCAGGCTGGAGTCTCCTCTCTCAGCCTTTCCTTGTAAGGCAGATGCTCCAATCCCTTAATCATATTTGTTTCCCTACACTGGGCTCTCTCCAGTAGTT
>VZRU01017229.1:128220-217804 GCA_013398155.1 Pedionomus torquatus | reverse complement strand
CTTAGAGCACATTACTCAGGACTGCACCTACGGTCTTGAAAATCTCCAGAGACGGGGACTCCACAACCTCCCTGGGCAGCCTGTGCCAGGGCTCTGTCACCCTCACCAGAAAAAAGTTCCTCCTCATATTTGAATGGAGCTTCCTGTGTTCCAGTTTGTGCCCATTGTCACTTGTACTGTCACTGGGAACCACTGAAAAGATTCCAACTCCATTCTCCTTCAACCCACTCTTCAGACATTGTAAGCATCAATAAGGTCTCCCCTCAGCCTCTCTTCTCCAGGCTGGAGTCTCCTCTCTCAGCCTTTCCTTGTAAGGCAGATGCTCCAATCCCTTAATCATATTTGTTTCCCTACACTGGGCTCTCTCCAGTAGTTTCCTGTCTCTCTTGAACTGGGAAGTCCAGCACTGTATTCCAGTTCTGGCCTCTCCAGTGCAGAGTAGAGGGGGAGAATCACCTCCCTCGACCTACCGGCCACACTCTTCCCTATGCAGCCCAGAATTTCATTGGCCTTCTTCGCGACAAGGGCACATTGCTGGCTCATGGATAGTTTACTATCTACCAGGACCCCCAGATCCTTCTCCTCAGAACTGCTTTCCAGCAGGTCCACCCCTAACTTATATTGGTGCCCATAATTTTTCCTCCCCAGGTGCAGGACCCTACACTTGCCCTTGTTGATCCTCATTAGGTTCTTCTCTGCCCAGGTCTTCAGCCTGTGCAGGCCACACTGGATGGCAGCACAGCCTTCTGGAGTATCAGCCAGCCCTCCTAATTTGGTATCATTAGTGCACGTGCTGGGGATACACTCAGTGCCCTTGTCCAGGTTTATCAGATTAGTCAAGCATGATTTATCTTTGGTAAATCCGTGTTGACCACTTCCAATGACTTCTTGCTCTTTAAGATGTTTGGAGATGGCATTTAAAACAAGTTGCTCCATTACCTTCGCAGGGATGGAGGTGAGACTAATCAGCCTGTAGTTCCCTGGATCCTCCTTCTTGCCCTTTTTGTAGACCAGAGTGATATTTGCCTTTCTCCAGTCCTCAGGCACCTCTCCTGTTCTCCATGACTTTTCAAAGGTGATGGAGAGTGGCCCAGCAATAACATCTGGGTTTTGATCTGCTGTATCTTTTAATTGAGAAGTTTGCAAGGAGAAATATTTTTTTATTGTTATTATTATTAGGCTAGTTGATACATTGGGAAAAAAAATCAGAAGCAAGCAAACTAGTATTTTCTAACACAAATCAACAAGTGCAAAACTGTCACAAAGCTCCATTCCTGATGCATAAAGTCACAGATTATTGGATCACAGGAGGTCAAGGAGCCACTGGTGAGAAGAAATTCTTGCAAGGCTCGGCAAAGAGCATGGTCCCTTCTGACCACTGGTCACTGGGCAGGGCAGCCGGCTTTTCCAGTGCACAGGTCATCAAGGAGAGAGTGTGGACAGTGGTGCCTGGCCCAGCTGGGAGATGGGAAGTCCCAGCCCAGGGCAGCATGGGTGGGAGGTGGAGGTATGAGCTGCACACTGAATGCTGCAATCTATAACCAGGGGCAATTCACAGTGTTTGTTTACACCACCGACAGAATTTGCCTTTGCCAGCTCTGCACAGATATGGACATACATTTGTGCTCTACCTGAAATTGCTGGACACGGTAAAGAATTCCTGTCACCAGAGCAGAGATGATCTATTATTACTGAGGTCCTTTGCACAGAAAAAAACCTCCCATAATCATTACGGACCAAATGAGACTGCTATTTAAACACTATTTTGCCATTTGTGTTTGACAAATCTTAGCAGTTTAAATACTGATAGGAACTTTTTGTCATGCTTGCTGTTAAAAACGAAGCATTAAGAAAGTTCAGTCCTTTCATAGGAGCGCGGCATTCATAGAAAAAGGTTTTGAGTTGATTTCTCACTTCAATTTTCTCTCTTCTTCTATCTGTTTTTTTTTTTTTTAGACTGACAATCATTTTGATGTTAAGAGCAAACTAGGAGGTCTTCTCAGTTATCTTGTATGAAATAAAGATGAACTGGACAAAAGAGCTCTAAATAGCAATTTCATGCTGTGATAAAAGATGAGAAATTATCATCCATATCTCATGGAATGGATCTTAATCATTGCTAAGTGGAATAACAGAAAAAAGTAAAGTTGGCAATACGTCTCCATGGATCTTTACAGTCATATTAAGACTCATAAAGCCTGACATCTACATACAGCTAGGAATATTGATGGCCAATTGATTTCTGATCCTTAGTTTAAATAGGAAAGTTACAAAGTAGTAAAATACAGCAGAAAATTCAGGCCCTATGTAGAGTATCAATTTGCTCCGTCTCAGGTGGGATTCAAGTAGCCAAATCAGTTAGAGGAAGTGTGAATAATTTACAGATTAGTGCCTAGGGGAAATTCCTTCAAGAAGAGATTCACAGGAGTAATTTGAGCTCTTGGGTCCTATTTGCATAGTTAGATGGATGCTAAAAGCCTAGTCTCAGTGAGCCGCAGGGTTTCAATGGGATTTAGATTCCCAAGATGGAAATTGGGTGCCCACTTGCTGACATGCTCTTGAAAATCTCTTGAGGCCTCTCCACCTTCTGTTGCCTGGTCTTCTTAAGGATGTGGCAGAAAGTCATTAGACATTCCTGGAAACATTATCCATTTCTTACATCTGCCCAGATGACAGATTTTCACAAAATATCTTAAAGAAGGTAAATAGATATGTAGGTAGAAACCATATATGTCACTCTTTCTCAGAAATCTATTTTCCTTTGGTTATAAACATTAAACCAATAATTTTCAGATTCTATCTATATAATTTTGAATTCCATCATAGCATCTCTTTTCCACAGCTGCAACTCTGTTCCTGGATTTTTTAATACAGACATATAATGGGCAAACTAGGATCCTTGCAGACCAACAGATTTAGGTTTCCAAGTTTCTGCTCAGAGGACATCTGAGGTTTTGCAATTTAAACTGTGGCTCCAACAGGTTCACCAC
Organism: Pedionomus torquatus; assembly: GCA_013398155.1. Classification (NCBI taxonomy): domain Eukaryota; kingdom Metazoa; phylum Chordata; class Aves; order Charadriiformes; family Pedionomidae; genus Pedionomus; species Pedionomus torquatus. The sequence goes on along the minus strand of VZRU01017229.1, from coordinate 214,814 downwards.
TTCTTTCAAAATACAGGCTTAGGCATGTCACTGCAAGCAATCCTCCTACAAGACCACTGTTGGGTGTTTCTTCATATCTTCTGTTAAATCAGTGCTATGGAAGAGAAAATAGTTCAATATATATTACTTAGAAATAGAAAATATGAGATGGAACATGGTCCTGTAGCCTGCTGTGCTGGCACAGAGTGAGGAAAAACAGGTTCAAGGTCATTGGTGCAGGTCTGATTATGTATTTTACACTAAACAGAAATTAGATAAAATGCGTGCACCAGCTGGGAGGAAGTACAGAACCACAGCTTCACTTTTGGAGATGGACCCCAACCAGCACCTTGCACAGCCCTTCATTGCTATTTTTGGCTAACCTAACTCTGTCCTATTTGCTGTTTGGTAACACAGGCTCAGCAAGAACAGGGAAAACACCCCTCTCATATCAGCAATTTCAGGCATTCCCATGGGACAATGACCCAGCCTGGGAAGGGAACTGAGTCTCCATTTTCCACCTGCTGTCTGAGCTTTAGATATCTCCAGAACTTCTTACTAGTGCCTTCTGTGCAGCTCCAGTGGCAAAATTCTTCCCTGCTGTGCCCACTGGTTGTTCTGGTTTCCATTTCAGAGCAGTTAGCTCTTCTCAGATGCTGAGCCTTTTATCCCAGACCATTTACTGTCTCTGGACTTAGGTTCTTACTGTTTCAAGAATATTTCTGATTGAAATAGTAACTGATGCTTCTCGAAACATGGATGCAGGCAAGGCCCTGGCCTTGTATCACATACAATTGCATTGGCCACAAAGATGAATATAATAGTTAACATAAAATATATAAAGGAAAAATAAGCACAATTGTTTCCATCCCTAAGTGTGTGAAGCAAGGAGCTGGAAGATTCAGACTTTTATTGTGCTTTGTGACAAGACAAACTGGAAATTGTCCCAATCTCAACACAAAGAGTACATCTTATCCTAAAACCAGAAATTTCTTCAGTGAATAAATGCTTAGTGACACCAAGCATTGCTTTTACTTTACTCACCTAGTAAAACAGGTAGGAAGACATTTTAAATGCATGAACACTTAAGGGAAAAAAAAAAAAAAAGTTCCTCCTGTGCTTATCTGCCAAAATCCACATTCAGGATTTCAACCTTTCTTACTGCAATTAAAGAACTTACTAGCACATAAGCCTGTCAATTTACTTAATGCTCAGATATCAGTGGCATAGCATTTATTAGAGAAAAACAGACATATGCACTCAGGACCTGGCAGGAAAAGTGCAGTTCAGTCCTGTTTTAAAATTAGTAATTACCTGTAAACCCCTACAGAGCTCTCTTCCTGAGAAAAAGAGCAATGTTCTAACTCACATGAAAGGAAACGACTCTCAAATAATGTTGATTCTGCCACTATCTATTTAGATTTAAAAAAAAATAATCCATGTGGATTTTGTGTGGGGTTGAAATATGCAGGAGCCTGGACTGACTGTCCCATCTCCCTCCTCAGATTTCCAAATCTCACATTGAGGAAGGGAAAGAAAAGGGCACTGGTGCTTGCAAGCACAGCACTGTCTCCTTCCACACTCCTCAGAAGCAAAGCTGATGGGATTTCATCCTTGCTGTCTGCTAAGGGGAGGAGAGAAATGGACCATAGAAATTAGAACTGGGAAAGACCACTAAACATCCAGTCCATTTCCCTGCAAATGCAAGATTGTTCCCCATGGTGTGTTCCCGAGTGCTTTTTCTGGTCTAGATTTAAATGAATCAATTAGCAACAGGGCTTGCAGCACTACCATGGGAGATCATTCTAGTCTAACAGATCTCGTTGTTAATAATTCTCACGAGTTATTCAGCCTGACTTTTATTTTCTGTTATTTCACCCCAGGTCTTCAGTTATACTGCCCTAAATTGTGCATTTAGAACCCACCTTATCCCTTAGGGTTTGCACCCTTCAGATACTCACTGATGCACTTATAGCATATTCTTAGGTGTTGCTTATCAAAGGATTGCATACTTAATTTTTTTATTCTTTCCTGCTGGGTCACTCTCCTCTGCCGCCCTCAGCAGTTCCCCTTGGTTATCTGATTCATCTCCCCTTTGGCCTCCTCCATTCTTTCCAGGGCTGAGAAATACTTCCTGTGAATGAGACTTACTGGAAAGACCTGCATAGAATCATTTTGCAAAATGGATTAGTGCAGAAGTCCTTTTTCAGGTGTCCGATGATGTGATCGAGCAGTTCAAAACTGGCTTGTGTCGGAATGGGATTTTTCTTCCAGCAGACCTGTATTTGGAATTTGTTCACAAAGAAACACCCCGTGGTATTGGGGGAAGTTTACTGTTCGGGGCTGTGAAAGAAGAGCCGTGGCTGCTCTCAGACAATACCCTGCACAGAGGGATCAGAGATCAGGGTAGAGAGGACTGAGCCACTGCCCCTGTTTGTTCACTGACAAAGATGAAGAGCACTGCAGAGAATAGCCTTCCGTAGGCAGCTCAGTCAGAGACAGGATTACCCAACACATTAATAAAGGAAGAAAATACAAAGCTCTCAGGGGCTCCTTCCACACCATCTCTTCCCTCAGAAATACAATATATTCACTTCCACATAACCCTCTGTTTGACATCAGGGAAAGAACTCCCTGCGCAACTCCAGCATTTCAAAGTCTACATTCCATTTATACTCCTAAATATCTTTAACACTGCTGTTAGCAATTTCTTTATTCTTAATGTGTGCTGGCTGTGTATTTGTCTTTCAGACTTCTATTACATTTCGTAAGCCTTTAACATGCTTCCTCCTTCCCATTTTTTTGGTCAGCCACTTCTTCAGATCAGCTTCTCCAATCCACCTCAGGGCAACTCCTTAGGACACCCAGTTGTGAGCTATGTGATGCAGCCAGGGTGCTCACTGAAGTCCCAGGCTCCCATTTGTCACTAAAATTATCACAACCACCACCACTGGTACAGCAGAAATTGGGAGGGGGGGGAAGAAATACAGCTGCAGCACAGTCTTTATGGCTGGCAGATAAATGCTTGTTGCTTATAGCTATATGCATACTGATAATCATGCCTGCCCTCTACACCTCTTGTCTTATGGCTACGTATCAATTCTTTGGGAGTTGTGAGTGTGTTTTTGTTCCCCATGCTGGGGAGCTGGGGGCAGCAGACTCCCTGTGACTGGAGCGCACGTTCTACCTTGAAACTGAAGGGCAGGGTTGGCCGTGCAACATACTCATGGCTCCCTCTTCACACATGCATCTTGACTTCACTCCTCTTGAACCCTCAGGAAAGAAGGGGGTTGTAGGGTACATCACGGAGTTACAAGACAAACAGAGAAACACATCCCTCACTTCTAACCATAGACATACCCACATGCAAGCATTAACAAACAAGGACAACTGTTTCAACTCCTTTTCAGAGAAACGTCCTTTCCCTGCTTTTTTTCATGGCAGAGATGGGGAGAAGAGGTCTTTGGCTCTTTTGCAGAAGTATCTTTCATGGGAAATGTGGGGCAAATGTGTGCCCGCAGCCCAGGTGGCAAGTACAGTGTCTCAGCCTGGTGGCTCAGTCCCCTGCAGGGCTCTGCACCTGCTCAGAGACCTACCTTGGGGCGCAGGACTATGACCAAGCATGTCCCCGCAGGCAGTTTTTCCAGCATCACTGCCCTCTTATGTCTTGACTGTCTCTTATTATAAAATTAAAACCATTCTAAGCATGTGGTAGAGCTGCCAGGGAAGAAGATAACAGAAAATAATGTGGGACTTGTCAGTGCTATGTAGCATCAAAAAATTTTCCTTCTCTAAACAAACCTGAAATGGAAACCTGAACTTATTCAGCTATGAGTAGAGAGTATTAAAAAAAAAACAAACCACACACACACAAACCCCCAACCACTCCTCTGTGATCAGAGCTCTATTAACTGCCTCAAAAATTATTCCAAATATACTTTTTTTGTAGATAACAATGGACAATCCTTTTGACTGATTTGTTAAAAAAAGGTAAAGAAATAGCATAAAATTATTGCTTATCAGAGAAAGAAGCAGCACCATTTAAAATAACATGAAATTGTACCCCATGAATTATTCACAAGGGCTGATGTTACACTATCATTATTTCTGGCTTTCCTTTTCACTGCATAGAATTTTGTGTCAGTCGTCTCCAACCCAATAAAAGAGGTGGGATTTTTTTTAATTAATCAAACCTGATTTTTCTGACGATTTTTTTTTCTAATTTAAAATGCATATATTACAAGCAGTGAGTTGTCATCACAGTGTCATGTTGAAAAAGAAGATAGATTTCATTACCGCTAGCAAGGTCTAATACATGCAGCGAAATAGGCGCCTGCACACTGCCTGGTGTTTCTCTACGCATTGTGCCAGCTGCTGAGAAGCCGAAGTGTGATCCCGGTTGTATGCTGGCATTAGCAGTTACAAACTCTATCCTGTTCAATGTGAATTAAGCTGACTGAATTTCACAGTTCTCCTGTATCAAATCAGTGTGATTCAGGTTTCGTGTCTGCAAGAGCAGTTTTCTGGTTGCACGTAACAGTCAACCCCTCTTGCAATTACCTGGTGATTTTGATTTTCCTTTTCCAACGCGTAAATATACAAGGCTACAAATTCCGTATTGTGGAAGCTTTTAATGATCATAGCACACTGGAAGTGAGAGCAACTCTACTAAAACTCAGTAGAAACATTGATTAGACTAGCCAAAACTCTCTGGTTTTATCGGTAGAGCTGTGTCTCGAAACAGATGGGTGCAGACAGTTTGCATTTATGGCCATGACTGACTTGAAAGCACAGCTCATAACTGTAGTCCATAAGATGTCAGCCACTTCTCCATATCCAGCTTATTTGCCGAGCAAACCTCCATATTTTTTCTTGCTTACTGTCTCTTCTGTCAGCATCTTTCTGAATCATTTCTATTGCAAGCTCTGTGGCTGCAGCACTGATGTTTTGGGAGATGGTGTAGGGAACACAGCATTGTTTGCTTTGTGTGTAATAATCCAGCTCAAGGCAATATGACCATCCATGAATATATTAACTTTAATACAAACAATTATCCTTAATTGTTATGGAGAAAAAAAAAATTAAAAAATCACCTCAGAAAGTATAAACATCAGGAAAAAAAATTAAAAGCACTAGATTTCTTATGAATCTTATAATTTGGGGAGTTTTCATTTGCACATGGTATTTGATTATTTACAATGAGAGAAATCTTCCCACAAGCAGCTGTCTACAGAAAGCTGTACTTCTGCTGGCTGTCTACAGATCTTCAGAGTTCATGAAGAGAAGCTGGCAACACTGAGGTGTAATTCAGACTATCCAAAAGCAAATATATAAAATAGGCCAGATGAATCACCTCACAGGACAGTTCCTCTCCATTGGCTATAAAGAGAGCCTGCAGCAATTAGCTCAGCTACGGACATCTAAACTCCAGTTACTCAGAATAACTGAAACAAATCCCACCGCAGGTGTCAGCAAACTGAAAATGGCTTATAATAAAGCCCATTTTCTTTTCAACGGCTCAGCTATGACGTGAAAGTCTGGACTATCACTGACACACAAAAAATGAACATTAGTGGGGTCGAGGTCCCCCCTGCCTGGCTTTGAGAGGAGACCCTGCCTAATAGACCCTGAGGGGAGCTCAGGCTTTCAGCAGAGCACCAGAAAGACTCATTACCTCACCAGATCATTAGACTGAATCTGCAATCAAAGACGGTGCGTCATTTAGGGACACATATAATGCAACTAATAACTGGTAGAATTTCTGAAAATAAAATGTGGCGAATTCCCTTCCCACTCTCCCAGCTGTTCCCATCAGCACAGCATTAGCCAGGACCCAGCCAGTATGCTGACACAGCTCCCCGATTTCCTTTCCCCTGCTCCATTTCCTTTTCAAATTGAACACTATTAGGAGTCTTTAGGCAAATAATAGAAACCTAATGCAGGTGCCTGTTATAAATCATTCCCTAGTTACTTTTAACCTAACGTCTCCTCAGACATTACTTCGCAGAAGGTGGCAAGAGGAAGAAATGCTTCATGAACTCTGACAATCAGTGGGTCAGGAGTTAAGGTCATAATAATGTAGACCATTTCTTCTTGTTTGTCAAGTGTCCTGAACACAGTTAGATCCCTGGGGCTTTCATCTGAGATTGGCTCCCCTCAGTAAGAACATGGGTCTTGCCAAGAGCAATCCTCATCGAGGATTATACCCTGCTGCACAGCCCGAGGCAGGGAAGGGACCATATGGCTGGTAGAGCTAAGTTAGTCCTCCCATTTAGGATTTTGCCACACCCAACCCTATAGCTTTCCTAGGCACAACTTGGTGATGTGCTTGGTCTAGGTCTGCCATATGTCTGAAGCTAAATTAATCAATGTTTAGAGGTAGCTTGACATTTGTAAATAGAAATCACTTGAGAAATTTCAAGTAATCTGAAGGCAAAATAAAGTAGGAAGTAAATATTAAGAGTTAGTAATGACTGGTTTTTATGCAAAATAGACAAAGGTACAGAAGTGCCTATTAGTTCTGAATCGCTGCAGTAAATATCTAGCTAGGCTTAAGAGCTGGAATTGCTACCTAAAATGCCAATATGATTGGTCAATATTAAAATTTGCCTTAATCATCTAGGCATCACATGTTTTCTTCTCAGAGACAAATTCCTCCTATGTTCACTGAAAATAATACCAAGCATTTCACAGACGATAAACCTCCAATTCTATGTATCATAGAATGGTTAGAGTTGGAAGGGACCTTAAAGACCGTCAAGTTCCAACCTCCCTGCCACGGGCAGGGACACCTCCCACTAGACCAGGTTGCTCAAAGCCCATCCAGCCTGGCCTTGAACACTCCCAAGGATGGGGCATCCACAGCTTCTCTGGGCAACCTGTTCCAGTGCCTCACCACCCTCACAGGAAACAATTTCTTCCTAATATCTAATCTAAATCTCCCCTCTTCCAATTTAAAATTGTTATCCCTTGTCCTTTCACTATAGTTCCTGACAAAGAGTCCCTCTCCAGCCCTCAAAAATATGTACACAATAAGGCATGCAAGAGGACAATCTGCTAGCATATATGCTCCTAAACACATTGGGCAACTGCCAGGGTGTTGGGAGTATTTTTCATCATGCTGAGTGCCCTCACGTGCAGCACTGAGGGGTGCTACTTTGGTCACAGATCACTTTCCCCATTTGGTTCCCTCGCAGTGTGTAAATATTTCAGAGCTAATGCATAAGTCATGTACACCTGTGTTTCTGAGTGCTGTAGTTGGGAGACATAACTCTTGGGTATTTCTGAGCATGGAGAAACATGGATTATTTTTTGTCATTGCAAATGGAAAATACATGGAGGTTTTTAATGTTTAACACTCAGACTGGTTCTGCAAATTCTTGGAAGCCATTGACTGCAGCCCCAGGCAACATCTAAGCAATGTTCTGCAAATGTGTGCACCTTGCCAGGACTGGCAGACACCCCAGGCTGTGTCCACACGTGACTACCTACTGGCGCCCCAAAGCACTGAAAGCCAACATATGGAGTTAATTCACCCAAAAATGAACATCCGAACACACTTGCTATTACTGTGCAGGTGGACATTGTGACAGCAAACATCAGAGGGATTCATGTAATTGCTACATCAGTAGGTGTTGGGTGCCTTTGTGCTTCCTTTGTGAATAAATCCAGACCTCACAGAAAATCCTGAGTACATTCATCATCTTACACTCGTGCTAGAAAAATGACAGAGTTAAGCTTATTTGTGGATAAAATGTTTGAAATAATAAAAGGCAGCACACTGTAGGATCTACTGATTGGAAGGGGTAAAGTATAGCTCCTGGAGAGCGGGATGGCTTCCCCAGGTGGTTTGCTTTGTATATGCAGAGCCTGGTGGTTTGACTGTGGGGTGAAGGGGGAGATGGGGAGGCCCATTGGTGGTATGCTAATCTAAGGAGAAGGAAGCAGTCACTCTCACTGCCCTGAGATTGCAGGTCCCCAGGTGCAGGCAGAGATGCTCATGGATTTCTGAACAAGGGAACTGTCCCCTGATGTACTTATGTGGTGCTGAGGAAAATAAGACTCTGCCTACATTGTTAAATAAAATAGAACCAAAACCATAACTGATTCTTACCATGGAATCTTTCCTTAAAACCCAGGAAAACATATACTCTTCAGGAGCAACCTGCTCTAGGTGGATCTTCTCTGACAGGGGGGTTCCACTGGACTGTCTCCAGAAGTCCCTTCCAAACCCCTATCATTCTGTGATTCTGTGAAAGTATACGCCACTTTTTGAGATGCTGAGTGGGACTTAAATACCTCTGTTGCAGGCAGTGCCTCATGAAATGTTTGGTGTTAGTCCATGTGAAAGACACAGCTAATTTAAATGAACATGTGTCTGATCTAAGATACCTATTATTTTTATCATGACCCTAAAGCAAAGGAACATCAAAACAATTCAATGTACAGAGTATAAACACTTTTTAGAGAAGGAGTAATTTGTCTACCTTAACCTATTATCTAGTAATAAAACTGGAATAAACAAAAACACTGTAATTGCATCTCTCCACTGCATTCTTCCATGCTCTCCTATCCTCCTTGGGTTTTCTAGATTGCCAGCTCTTCTTGGGTTTGATTTTTGGTGGTTTTTTTTTTTTTTTTAATAGTACTCTCAAACACTTTTTTAGGGCCACATTTAGAGCGACAAATAGAGATTGAATTTCTGTCACAGGCATACCGTGATGTGTACTTCATCACTAGTACCTTTAACAACTTCTGTATGAGACTGTCACAACGAGGGGTCAGATGTGATTAACTGGATTTTTCACAATACTTATACCTCTCCTACAAATGTTACAATGCTGCAATGCCACAATACTGCTAAAACTTTTGAACTGCTGATGTAGCTATCATATTGATATAGGCATGAGATAATTTTGGTGTCATTAAGCAAGGTGACAGTGCTATAGCACGTCATCCACCACTAGTCCCAGTGCTGTGTGGAGACTATGAAGTATATTATTGGACCTATTTACTAACTGGGACATCACTGGCAGCAGTAGCCCTTTACATTTAAAATATAGTTTCTTTCTCCATTCAGCTGTTTTCTCATATCACAATAATGGATCTTATGAGAGAACATGGCCCCAACCACGGTGCTTCCAATTCAAAAAATCTCTGATTTTTATTTTTTTTTTAATTTTCTCTGCCATTCAATAGGCTTCATCATAAGAGTAATATTGTTGACTCTATACAATACTTCAAAAAGGTTTTCTATAACTAAAGTAGCATCATAGAAACAGCATCGCTGTCACCCATGGTGAGATTGTTTCCATTCCTCCTACGGGTACTTGCAGCCTCAGGCCTGTCTTTGTCACTGATTTGTCAGACTGTGAGAGCTTGATTCAGTTGTTTAAACACAGACATCAGTTTTCACTGAGTCAATTTGTGGATTTCCATGTGAGATCCATGGGGAGGGCACAAAACCTCCTGGACACCTCCACTTCCCTGGAGCAGCAGGCAAAAGTTAGTCAGACACCAAGGGCAACTCAGGTGATGCTACACGGCCGGAACCCTGACAACTCCAGCAGCCTGGCTTGCTATACTGTACATGTGTTTGCCTACACACTGATGTGCACAGCTGCCAAACACAGTCCAACACTCTTAGGCTACCTTGTCACATCCAAAGGAAGCACCTGTCAGCAAGGAAAGTCCTTTTTTCTCAGGAGCTGCTCCTCTGTTCTTTGGTATTCAGAGATACGTATCCTGAATTGTGCTGTTCAATAGACTATTTCAGTGAGGGCTCAGTTAATTCTTAAGTCTTCTTTGAAATCATCCACAGGGCTGAATGAGCTACATTATAGAGAAAAACCCAGGTCCTGTTGAAGTTTGTAGGCATTTTGCTACTGACTCCAAAGAAATCAGGATTTAATCCTGATTAGGTAGACCAGAGTGGAAAAGGCACCAATGTAGCTGCTCTTGGAGAAAGGAAAAGGAAACTGGACTAAAAGTCAGACCTGTTTGTTCTCTCAAATTTTTAAAGAGCAGCTTCAGAAGTGTTACTTGCATTTTATTTAGTACTTATAGTGCGCCAGCAATGAAAGCTAACATTACAGGGAGTGTGTGTTTCCACCAGAAAATGTCTTCAACAGCTCATAAAAACCTGGCCATTTATCAGCACTGCAGGAGATCTTTATTACCTCCCTACAGCATATGCTCTCTTATGATGTAGTTATTGATTTAACAAGTAAATTTCGTAGCAAGCTTTTATCTTGGAATTAGCAGCAAGACTGAAATAGAGCTCTTATTATTCTAATAACACAAAGATGTGAGATTCCTACATATTCCAAAGGCCATATCATCACCTTTACAAGCATCCCATTAGTGCTGTCTGGGCTGCCACATCAAAGCGTGGGCTGTGAGATCTTTAACAATTATGATGTCCTACTCACCCCCAGCAACTTCACAACCCTTTTGTTTCTCTTCCTACAGGTTTGGACATCAGGCAAGCTCAGGTTATTGTGCTGTCCTCGGGTACCAAGTGTATAAACGGGGAATACATTAATGACCAAGGGCTTGCGGTCAACGACTGCCATGCAGAAATTGTGGCAAGAAGGGCATTTATTCACTTCCTCTACTCACAGCTGGAGCTACACTTAAGGTAACTGAATTCTGTTGATGCCTGGGGAATGTTATATGGCTTTCAATGAAACAGATCCATCCTCCAGGCATTTGAACTGTTTGTTTCTTTATGTTGTTTCTAAGTCTTTGGCTGATGAAGGACTGATACACTGCACAGAAAAAAATGAGAGAGTTAGACAGAGTGTTGGGTCATGAGCTCTTCTACTTCAGCTGATTCTCTTTCAGTAGCTATTAGACATGTCTCATAAAGTTGGGTTTTATGAAGCCTGATGATTTTGTACAAATCTTTACATGCAAGCTTATTAGCGTCATTCACTGGCCAGAGACTGGAAGGGGGGCATTTTGCTCACTGCAGACATTTTTCTGTCTTCATGCTGCTGCTGAAATATCTCTAGGAAGTGATTTATTGATCGTTAATGCCTTCATTGACTCACTAGAGCATCAATGATTGTTAACAGTACAGTAAACTTTGTGCCGAAGTGCAAGATGCTATCACTCACTCTTTCTTTATGATGTTTTAAAATGTTATAGCATGTAGAGTCATTACAGAGGAATTATTATTCCTGTCTTCAGCCAAACCCGCCTTGTTACCATTTAAATGGTTAATGGGTCATACACTGCCTGGAAGATGGTAACAAGTAGGGTACTGCAGAGGTCTATTCTGGGACCTCGCTAATCGTGACTACCAATAATCTGAAAAAAAGCTATGCAGTGCTTGCTTATAAGCTTTGCAGAGGACATCAAATTGCAATGAGGACCAGCCAATATGTTTGAGGACTGGACTGCCATCCAGACAGGCTGGAGGACTGGGCCAGCAGAAGCTTTGACAGCAAACTCAACACAGACAAATGGAAATGCTTTAGCAGGGGAGTTGGACTAGATGGTATCTAGAGGCCCCTTCCAATTCTGACAATTCCCACATCAAGGAGGAAAGAATGACCTGCAACGACAGGCTAGAACCCTGCTATCTGGGAAGCAGCTCTGGTGAAAAGGGACAGGGTTTGCAGGCAAAAAAAGCAAGCTGAACGTGAGACTGTAGTGTGTGGAGCAGCAGAAAGGGTCACCAGGATCCCAGCCTGTACGAAGAGTCAGTCAGATGATATGATCATCCCCCACTACTCAGAACTCATTAGAACACATCTACAATACGTGTGGAGTTTTGGGTCCCCCAATACAAGACATCTATCTACCATCTGAAGCAGGTTCAGCAGAGGCCACCTGGATGTTCAGGGGTAGGAGATCCTGACCTGTGTGGAGAGCTTGAGGGACCTGACTCTGGTCAGCCTGGAGATGGGATGGTGGACCCAGCAGAGCATATCTCAGCAGTACAGTGGATCTGGCATCTTTATAAGGTTGCACCATGGGAAGGCGAAAGACAACAACCACAAACTGAAACAAGAGAGACTCAGTCTGAGTATGAGGACAAACTGTCCCCATGAGAATAGGCACACAGTGGAACAGGTCACCCCACAGGGTTGTGCAGTCTCACTCCTGTCCTGGAAGTTTTCAAAACCTGAGTGATAAAGCCCTGAGCAACCTGGCCACTTGTGTTGAGCAGGAGGTTGGGCTAGAGACCTGAGGTCCTTTCCATCCTAAATTATCCCATGGTTCTATGAAAACTGCGCAGAATTGAAGCTGAGGCAGTATTATATTAAAGGAATCAAGGAATGAAGGAAGCCATGAAAGAAAACAAACAAAGCCCCCATTATCCATAGGTCATTCTTCTGCCCTCCATTTCTGCTTGCATTTTCATGTCACTTTATCTGAAGGCCATTGACCTCAGTGCGAAAACGCCCTTTGACTTCAAAAAGTTTTGTGTCAGGTCACAAATACAAGGACTAATCTAAGCAGGTTTGTGTGTTCTTGTGAATCTTCTATGATACTGTTGCACAAAGCAACAATAATAGGAATAATGGATTCACTTGGTTTTCACTTGGCTGGGGTTGAAGGCAAGAGAGTGTATTGAGTAGATGAGCTTGGCTAACAAAGGGGGACAGGAGCCTTGAAGGGTTTAATCAAAAACTATATTCTCTCTATTTCAATCTGAATTGCTTTCAAGTTTACATTAAATTATTGTGTTTTCAGCAGTGTAGCAGCCCTAGTACTTGCTTTGTGCTGCTATCTCTTGGGAAACAAGTGCTACCACTGTATCTTAAACTACTTTATTGATCCACCTCCCTAACACGTTCAGTCATATTATTATTTTATTTGGATCAATGTTAACAGTCCTTTGTTAAGAGAATCCTCAGTGCAGCACATGCTCTGTTCACAGTAACTTCAAATCACTCTCTGGTCAGCCAAGAACAGACACAGCTGCTTCCCTGACCAGCACACATGATAAAAATCTCAACCAAAATTGTCAAGGCTAAGCACCTTTGAAAGACAGAGCTGGAGATATCATCAAATCAGATTGTGATTCCTTAAAGTCCATGAGGAAGCAAAACTGTTTCTTATAATATATTCTTCAATTCTAGCATTTATTGCTACACTCAGTTTTATGCCATCATTGGGAGCTTTTTCATATGGCAAGAAAACTGGGGTGTTCAAAATGAAATGAAAAATGCGTTTTCTGCACATTGCAGTCACATTTACCCCTTTTTCTCTGGAAAAAGAGACAACTCTCACTTGCAGAGAAATCACATGGTACTACAGCATAGCTAAAAGAACACAATTTTTAGGACAGACATGTTAACTCATCTCTACTGGGACTCCCTGTACACTAGGTCCTCAGGCTTGGGGGAAAAATAAACATGGTTTCTCTGTTGTAATGCATTTACATTAGCCTGGTACAAATTTAAGTCCTGTCCCAGGTCAGGAATCTATTGTACAAAGTCATACATGAACTGAGACCAATAAGATGATTCCCTAACTGCCCCAAAAATGAAATCATAGCTCTTGCCTCAAAGAACTTCAATTTTGCCTCTGTCCCTCTGGAACAGGCATGTTTGTTCTGTGGAGAGTATTCCACTTCTTCCACTTATCTTAACCTGCTACCAAGTCTACCTCCTTAAACTGATCTCCACAGCTGGATTTCAAACTTCAGGAACTTCCAGAGCAATAATTATTTCTTTATATGATGCTGTCCTTGAAAAGGAACCACTTTACTGGAATTTACAAATACTGCCTTTGACCTCAGGTGAAACAAAACGTACTTGGCCTGAGTGCAGCATGAAGGCTTCAAAGAGCAGGGAGAGAAAGCAAGGGCCAGGATAGAGAAGTAATGGCCAAGATGCACCGAGTTGGATTTACTTCTTGACACCTTACTTGAGATGTTTAAAAGTTAGTCAGTCAAGCATGAACTAGATTTCCAAGGCTTTTTTTATGACCAGTGGAGAGAGATGGGCATCTCTAGAGTGGGACTCAGCAGATCTGTTCAGGTGTCTCTTGTGGGTGAGATGAATTGCCAGGTACTGGGGCAAATTTTTTTTCATTTCTATAAAGAGAGCATAGGGTGACTGCTTCAGATATTTAAACTGCAGAACAATCCCATCCACAAGGCAAAGTTACAGTAGTATATAAATTATGGGCTTTTTCCTTCTCTTCATATTGCTGACTTTCCTGACTTCTCTTGGGAAACAGAGTTCCAGAATGGGAACTTTATCCTCTCTAAGAAGCAGGAGTGACAAATACTTCAAAAGGCAACTTTCTTTCAACAATTCATTGTCTAGAGCTTGAGTTAAATAAAAGCTAAAAGCACAACTAAAACCTGACAGCTTCTAACCAGTCTGATTAAAACCCTTAGCCCTCCCAGATTTCATTTTTATGACAACCATAATCCTTCAGTTCTCAAGACTTTCATGAAAAAGATGAAAAGTAAGACGTAAATTTTCTGATGTAGAAAAGAAGGACAAGAAAGACCTTTTGAGAAGCTTTTTCCAAAAATTGCCACCAAAAGTACACAAATACCATAGCTTGACTCTCTTGCAATGATGGCAGTAAAATTCAGGTTGATTTCAGTGTGATTATTTATACCAGCTGGCCAATGGGGAAGAAAAGAAAATCCAACTCTTTTTTAAAGAAAAAGACTAATAACCTATTCTTAAAATAAATCAGTGCCGTAGCAGTCTTGCTGCTGTAGTGGACCTGCAGGTGCTGGAGGGATGATTTTGCCAGTTCTTCTGTTTTTGCTTAGTTCTTCCAGCATGTCAGATGCAAACTACTGTTTATTTTGCACATAAAAAGCAAGGAATATTCCTCATCTGGTCCAGTTAAGTTTTTTTTTCCCCAGGAAAACCAGCTGCTTGTTTGTCCTACTAGCCTCTCAATGGACACAGCTCCTTCCCTTTTAAGCCTGCTGGTAGTTTCTCTAGGATGATATGCTGTAGTATATCGTACTAGAAACTTCTTATACTTACATTCACATACTAAAAACAGCTCCTCTGCATCTCTTTTAGAAAGTAAGGCCTTGTTTCAGCAAAACACTTTGCATATATTAAACCATAAGTACATGCTTAAATCTTCTTGAAGTCAGCTCAAAACATATGCATGTGTTAGGCTAAATAATGAACTTAAGCACAAGATTAGAATTTAGCATATTCTTAAATGTTCCTCTTGAATCAGCCTCAAATCCTAACTTTCCCACAGAAATTCATAACAGACAAAAGTTTAGGGACAAATTCTGCTCTTTTAGCCACTGCCAGCATGTGGAAATTACTCTAATAATTAATTACATTTGTGGGCTCACTGTGGGCTTCTCTCTTCATTGCAAAGTGGCATTACAAGTATTGCTACTGCAAACGCATTGTCCCCGTCATAGCTCGAAACTACTACCCCAGAGGGAAGGCAGAAGTGTACAGGTGCTGGGGAAGAAGTGACTTTACAAATAGAGCATTGTGTGCTCTATTTGGCCCAGTTTTACAAGGTCCCTGGGTACCCCTGAGGTTTGAAATCCCCCAAGCCTACTATGCACCAGACGCCCTGCAAAGCCACCATAGGTGATACTGCATCCCAAACTCGTTTATGACAATACTCTCAGAGCTTTCTTATTAGACCTATTCAGCCACTGCGTGGGGATGAATCTCTCATGACATGAGTTCAGGAAACTATCCCAAAGGCAGGTCAGGACCATATGTGATACGGAGGATCTCAGCATCCTGGAGAAAGAATCAAGCTGCCTTGCCCTCCAGCCCTGCCACGTATTTTTAGAGCAGCTGTCTATCACCCAACCAATCAGTCACACTGGCCACGGACCCTTCTTGGTACTCAGGGAGAAAGAAGAGAGGGAGGTTAATCAGTGAAAAACAATAACCAGTAAAAACAGGATGGGTGCTGATTACTGTGAACTCCTGAAATCCAGTCCAAAGAATGACTGCTCAACCCTACATAGCAACTGTTTCTAAGTACTGCAAGCTGCCCCCCCTCCTCTGGTGAGGTTTAGCGTAATAAAATCAGGTGTTAGGACTGCACAGCTTTGTATTCTCCCAGCTGATTTTGCAGTGAATTATTTAAAACTAACTGCAATCACTCTGAAGTCCAAGCAGGAGTACTTAAAGGTATTTTATTAGTTCAGAGGCTTGTATCAGGGCAATAATATAATTAGTGCAGTTGGGAAATTCAACCACAGACAGCAGAAAATGAAGGAGCTGCATGTGGCAGCCCTGGCTCGGCAGCCGGTGTAGCTCCTTGTCCCTGACAGACGAGCTAATGTGCCTGTAAATTCCTCCTGACAGCAAACGCATCCCGGCATCAAAAATGACAAAACACCCAAACCATGGAAGAATGACAGCCAAACAGCTTCAATAGCAGAGACGCTGCACCAGGAGAAAACAGGCAGAGGCAGCTTGGATTAAAGCCAGGGACTTGTTTCGAGGCTGAGTAGAAAGCCCTCCTGTTTACACTAACAGGAGGCAAAGAAACCAGCAGAAATCGCCCTGGTTAATGGGCTGTCCTATCGTGAATTAAATGGGGAGGATTCCAGCTTATTAAGAGCCTCGTAGGAAAATCATTACCTGCAGGTGCTGTTCCGTTCAGAGATATTCCTGCAAAAAGACCCTATAGCTGTGGATGGAAGGACAGGGGCATCAGAGGGAATTAAGTCTTTCGTCATAATTTTGCTAATCACATTTTCACCTTCAAAATTATAATCATGATCATCACACAAATGTACACATTAGAGGCAGCTGTCTGTCAGAGAAATCACCCATGTCTTCCCAAATGTAAATCATCTGAGGAACCGCACGGCAGCATAGCCTTAATGTGAGCTGTTGCTGCAAACTGCAGGACTGGGAGGGTTTAGCCTCCTGGGCAGCTGTTGCTAATGGAATGTGTGTGTTGTGTCCCCATCTAGCTGCTGAACCACTGTGGAGATAAAAGCTTCATCTTAATAAGTATCTTTTTCAACTTAACTGAGAAAAGCCCCCACAAGTTTGATCCTCACTTTCCAGGATGGCTTCTGATTTCCAAAAATGCAAGTGACCAAGAAGACATAACTGGCTTAGATGGAGAACTTGTAGGGGGCTCTGGTTGACCAGGGAAGAAAAGTAAAACCGGGGGAGGAAGGAGTGTTGGCAGGGGCTGTAAAATCTGGGTGCTTCGTTAAAGGCTCGTTTCAGTGGAGCATATAAGCACATATCTTGGTTGCAGTGGCGTTAATGGGATTTAAACATGTGCCTAGGCATTGTGATGAGTAGAGCTGATTTGTTCACATGAAAGCCTAAGAGAACTTTTCCTTTCTTCATGCACCAGAACCTCTTTAAAACCAAAGTGTTTATGCAACTGTGCATGAGGATAGAGAGTCACCCTTCAAAAATCCAAAGGTTTTGTCATTAGAATGCATTCTAGGTAAGCAAGTCAAAAGCACTTTGACAGTTTTTACCCCCTTCACACATTTCTTCACTTGGAGAAGCTTATTGTTTTTCTCTTGTTGTCACTAGGGAAAATATATGATGCCAGGTGCTAATAAAAACAAACAGAGAGAGAAAAACAGAGAGAGAGAGACCAGAAATGTTTCTGATTTGGCATGTAACAAATGACCTGGAACCTCTTTTGTGATCATAGCAAGCGTCGAGAAGACTGGGAGCGATCAATCTTCGTGCGATTAAAAGAGGGAGGCTACAGGCTGCGGGAGAACATCCTGTTCCATCTGTATGTGAGCACTTCACCCTGTGGAGACGCACGCCTCAACTCCCCCTACGAAATCACAACTGACTGTAAGAAAAAAAATTCTTCTCTCTCTTTTTTCCCCTTTGCCTAGTTTTTTTTTCTTTTTTCTTTTTGGTCTTTTTAGGATCAGTTCTTTCTTTGTTCGCTGTGTTTCAGTTGAGAGCAGAAACACTGCAGGCTGTATGGTGTGCATGTGTCTGTGCAACTGGTGCTCAGTCCCGTGTACTGGAGGAAGATTTGCAGGGAAAATCAGAGCTGGGCATAGTAGTGGGAGACTGCTCTGTGTTCCTGAAGGGGGGTCAATGTCTCTGCTAGAGAATATGTCCCCAACAGCATGCATTTTCCACTATGAAATGCAACCCCAACAGTAAATAAATGCCTTGGTAAGGGTCCTTACGAAGTAAGAGATACTTGGAGCCACAGGTGTGGGGTAGACCAGAGATTCAGGTCTCTAGCTAGGGATGCCTGGACTTTTCTTACTCCAAACCTGAGTTGTCCAGGCTGCATCAGCTGAGCCTCAGGTAGAAAGATGATATGATATGATATGATATGATATGATATGATATGATATGGGACATTTATAGCTTTGGTCAAAGTTCAGTTTCTCTCCAAACGCCACCTGCCCTTGCAGTGACTAATGTCAGGACCCTTCAGGAAAGAATCCTTCCCAGGCCATCCTGCCTATGTCACATCAGCCACATGGTCACTGTATGGCAGATGGACTCAGTGAAGTCCTACACATCAGGCTCAGAGTCCCTGAGTCCATACCTGTGCCATTTAAGTAGAAACATGGTGTTCCAGGGATTTCTCCTCTAAAGGTGATCCTGGAAGTGAGGTAAGCAAGTCAAATCTTGAGCCAGTGTGTATGCCACTGAGAGCAGAGCTTGTTGTCCGTTGAAGAGACGTTCCGTCTTCACTCCACTGACCCAGTACTCACATCTCCTCACCCTCCAAACATGCATGTCCCTGTCATTGTTCCACCTAGCAGAGGCAGGTCCTTGTTGGACACACGCTGCACCATCTTCACCCTTGCCCAGCCACAGGGAATGCACCCAACAAGGGACAGGGGACTTGTGAAGTCTGAGGCTTATTATCACATATGGCTGTCACTCCATGGTCCAATGCACAAGCTGCACTCAGCTCTGCCCCTGGGTATTGCTTCTCATGCATGCATTTTACCGTGCTGTAATACCCATGGTGCTGGCTGCTAAATGTACCTATAGTGAGAAATAGTCTTTGCCCCGACTACCTTGAATGTGAAGCAAGCAAGACAGAAGAATGGATGGAGGAGGAAGCATCGACACAGGAAGGTAAAATTAATCATCCAAGGTCATGCAACGACCTAACTTCCTCACAGGCAAACCCATCAGATGGTAGTTTCACTCCTGGTTCTTATTTGTAAAAGTTATTTATTAACAATTAGGTATTCTTCTCCCCGGACTGGAATCTTTTTGTCATGTGTGAAATGGCAGCTTGCTGGGGTGAGAAGGCAGAATGCCCCTATTCAGGAAGGAAATACACTTCCTTACCTGACATGATTTCTACATTGTCTCAGCAGCATTTACAAAATGAAGAAAAGCAAGTAAATGTTAAAAAGGCAAATGTTTAAAAGGCAAAGAGCTAATTGACAAATTCCTGATGAGGCAACAAAAGGAGGCAGCAGCATCTTGAAAACAAAAATAAAAAAGTGAGTGCTTCTGAATATCAAAAATGAAGAGTGGATTTGGCCTCCCACTTAACGTGTGCATCAAGAGGTATCTAAAAAGGCTTTCTATTTGCTTAAACGTCTTCATGTTTTCCAGAATGCAGGTTTCCTGGAGCACATCTTACTTCCATAAGAAGTGAAAGCACAAAAATCTATATATTTTTTTCAAACATGGTCTGTTCTCAGGAACAACCAAGGTTCTCCAGGACTGATTTTGCTCTTTCATGTCCAAGGAAGCAGATGCTTTGGGCAGCTCACGGGCAGTGCTGCCTGTCGATATATCCACCCCTGGAGGCAGATCATGCATTGCTTCAACAAACACATGAATCTGGCAGATAATGACAGAATGCTTCTTCAGATAATAATGTATACAGGAGGCTGCATATAAAAATATAGAATCACACAACACCTGACACTCATACTGTAACTTGTCCTGGGGTCACAAAAAGACTTTTCAACAAATCTTGTTGATTTTTACACCAATTATTGTCCCATGCAGAAGCTGAGGTAGAAAGTGTGGCTTATCCAAGGTTACACACTGACTCAGTAGTAGAACTTGAAGGGACACTACATCTGGTTTTTATTTAACGCTTTTAAGCAGATCCTTCTACCTTTGTCCTGTGCTCTTAAAATAATTTAGCACCCTATAAAAAGCCATGTTGCCAAAAGCTGTCCTTCAGTGAGATAAGCATTTCCTTTCAGCTCGCATTATCCCAGAGACATCTGGGAAGATAAGTATTTTATAATGTTTATCATTCAGATCTTCTCTTTTCTTTCTTCTTTTTTTTTTTTTAAACTAAAGAAATAACCTTTCTTTCATCCAGTAATGACAAGAAACTCCAGATGAATGCTGTTTCATTTCTTAAACAACAAAGAAGCTTCTCCTAGAGCTAGCACAAGCCATCAAATGTTACCGATTATTCTCTAAAGATGCATTAACATTTAAAAACGGTGTCTCGCCATGTGGTTTCTGGTTTTGCAAAGGAATATGATAAGCCTTTATCAATATAGGGAGTGAGTAAAATCCACTTCTCAAATCTCCTTCCAAAAATTTCCTATTATCCACCGTGTCTTCCCAGCACCCTCAGGGAGACCTCACATTTCCTTCTTATGAGTTTTGTTCTGGTAAAGGAGGAGATAAGCTAGCAGGCACTTGAAACCCAGTTTACTTCTTACTGGATAGTGCAGTGTACCAAGTTAGCGGCACGTGGTAAATACAGACCTTACCACGGTTCATGTGAAAGGCTGCAATGCAGAGGAGAGGTCCAGGGAGCCTGTACCCGTGCCAGGTTCATGCAGGAAAGTAAGTGATTAGGGACAAAAAGAGAAAATTTTTGATTTGCAATTATGCTCTTCTTGGATCAGAGGTGAGCAAACTTGTTTGTTGATACATCTTTAGCCAGCTCTAAAAGAGAGGCAAAATTCAGCTGGACCAGGGCTGCTCTGAGCATGGAAAGGAGATTTCTATCTCTTTTTTGATGCCTGCAGGCCAGGGTACTGCAAGAACTTACCCATGGAGTATTCAAGGGCAGTTGAAGCTTTGAGAGAGGAAGGTACAATCCAAAAAAGTAGGGGAGGAGGCTGAGGGGAGATGCACAGGAGTGGGTGACAACAGGAGAGGAGGTCATCCAGGGTCAGTGGTATTGCACGAAGGCTGGGAAACACCAGAGGGGCTTCAGACAGTTATGGGAATTTTTATGGGTTTGTCCTGGCTCTTTCTCTCCAGCCAGTTTCCTTCCAAGACTTTTCTCCAAGGTCACACACAAAGTTGTAGCACAGCTATATGGTGAAGAGACAGCGTGTTCCCAGTATCCTCACCACTCTGACTGCTCCTCTACACACTCGACTTCTGCCCCTGCTTCAATTCAGTGCTGTAGGTCCCTGGGACAACATCTCCTTTTCTAGTGCCTTTTCCTCCCTTTGTGTAACTCCAAGCAAAGTATACCTGGATTTCTGACTTCTCCTGAGGGCAGTATCGTAGCATAAAGTTAACATGGATTTCCTGCAGGTTTCAAGGGGGCTGAAGTTTTTCATTACAGGACATACTCCAGCTCATAAGGTGGAGCTGCAGGTGTGGGGGCAGCTAGCGCTGTAATATTTGTTGCATATTTTACACCTTCTCCTGAATCTAGGGCAAACCACAGAATAATCAAGCCCTTGATTTGCTAAAGTGCCTTCCTAGCTAATTTAGGGCTTCTTGACTCATTGCCTTTTTTTTTTCAAGAGCCTCTTGAAAAGCAAAATGAATTGCTCAAAAAATTGAACTAATAAATCCTCCATTTCCCCACTCCTCCTTCCCTGGCAGGATTTTGCTTCATTGTCCATCTTTCTTCTGGAGACAAGCTCTCTCTTTTCACTAGGTGGATTGCTAAAGAAACAAACAGAATTTGCCCCAGGGCTTGTCTCCATTCTTCTCCCCTGGGCTACTTTTCTATCTCTTGCTAACATGCTGTACTGCCTTGTACCATTAACTCCTTGATAGCCCAGCTCCTGTTTTATCCTATGCTCCCTTTAGGTCTGAAACACACCATTGCATCTGCTCCACATGGGGTCTTCCTCCTACTTGTCTATTAACCTACAGCTGTGCTGAAGCTCTCATGCACACACATTTGACAGAGCTCTCATATAAACAGGATCCACTTGCAACCACGTGAGTTGGATCATTGCCTTGGTAGGTGATGTGATGGGGAGATGTGTGCTGCAGTTTTCAGAGAAACTGGGCAGCTGAAGAGCACCCTGAAAGACAAGTTTGAGCTCTGCACTTCAAGTGTGCTTTCACTGTGCAAACTTGTGCTTTCACTGTGCAAATCTATGCTTTCCCTGCTTGTGAGTGGCTGCTGGATTGTACAGCCCATTCTCAGGCAAAATGCTCTCTGTTAATCCCCAAAACTGGGGCTGCCTTGAAGGCTGTCCTGCTTCCACTGGACACCCATCACTCTGTGTTCAGATGAGGCTGACCCAGATTGCATTTGACATTGTCCCGCATGACATACTGGTCTCAAAATTGGAAAGTCGTGGATTCGATGGATGGACCACTCGGTGGATAAGGAACTGGCTGGATGGCCACACTCAGAGGGTTATGGTCAACAGCTCAATGTCCAAGTGGTGGCCGGTGGTGAGTGGTGTTCCTCAGGGGTTGGTACTGGGACCAGTGCTATTTAATATCTTTGTCAGAGACATGGACAGTGGGATAGATTACACCCTCAGCAAATTTGCTGATGACACCAAGCTCGGTGGTGCAGTCGACACACTGGAGGGAAGGGATGTCATCCAGAAGGACCTGGACAGGCTTGGGAGGTGGGCTAATGCAAATCGCATGAAATTCGACCAAGCCAAGTGCAGGGTCCTGCACCTGGAACATGGCAATCCCAGGATAAATACAGGTTGGGCAGGGAATGGCTGGAGAGCAGCCCTGAGGAGAAGGACTTAGGAGTGCTCATGGATGTTCAACATGAGCCAGCAGTGTGCGCTGGCAGCCCAGAAAGNCTGGAGAAGGACTCTGTCAGCAAGTGTAGTGATGTGACAAGGGGTAATGGTTTTAAATTAGAAGAGGGGAGATTAAATTAGATAATTCTTTCCTGTGAGGGTGGTGAGGCACTGGAACAGGTTGCCCAGAGAAGTTGTGGATGCCCCATCCCTGGAAGTGTTTAAGGCCAAGCTGGATGGGGCTTTGAGCAACCTGCTGTAGTGGGAAGTATCTCTGCCCATGGCAGGGAGATTGGAACTCAATGATCTTTCATGTGTGTTCCAACTCTAACCATTCCATGATTCTATGACTCTATATCATCCCCCAGACCAGAGTGCCTGAAAGTCATATCTGAACAGAGTGGTTGTAGAGGGGCAGATTCAAACAGAGGCCACCTAAGGAGCCTCTCCATCTCCAAGAGATGTTAGTCTCCGAGAGATGGACACAAATGATCTCCTGCAACTGTCCGGAGACTCTTAACCCCAGAGCTCTGAATTCAGGGTCCTGCAGGCAGGTATCAGGATGGAAATACAATACAATTACAGCACCAGCTGGGCTAGAGTCATTCCCAAAAGCACTGGATTTGGTGAACATTACTGGACATACAAGGGGACATAACCGCTGCCAATCCCATGTTTTGTTCAAATGGTCAAATTCTGTTCTTGTGAGTAGATGATGAAGGGGAAAACATTTCAAGAAGAACCACCCAAATAGCTCAGTGATCTGAAAAGAAATTAGATATCTGAAACTACAAAAATATAGGTCCTAACAAATTCATACTGCTGCTGTTACAAAAAATCGAGGGTCATCCTTTAGTCTTGGACACTACTGTTTGTCTCTTTTGTACAAGTGCTCCCATGTATTGTATCCCTCCATCATGGCTGTGGGCTTGCTGCAGCTTGGGAGACCATATTGGATATTCATAACTTTTCAGTGCATGGAGTAGCTTCCTCCTAGGTTGTAAAGTTGATTTTATGCTGATGAATGGTCTGTCTGTGGAACTGGGGTGAAGGTGCATTATTTTCCTATTTTTCATATGACTGTGCAGAACAATACCTTGGGGCATCTCAGAACAAATTATCATAGAGAACCATGCCCAGAAGTAACATGATAGAAAAAAAATGTACACAACTGTGTAGGCTGTAGCACTGAACACTACCTTGGGAGAAATAATCCTACCTCTGGATGAATTATTGTGGCCAGCCCAGATTGCTTTGTCATGTAAAGGATGCTGCAGAAACTGCAGACACAGCATGAGGCTGTTGGTTACTTCAGGGGCTATGGCACTGGTTATTAAAGAAGGCGAGGAGAAATTGTCCTTTTGCTTCATTAAGACTAGACTGGAATGGATCCAAAAGGTTTGGGTTCACAGTATGAGCACAGCACCCTTTGTCATACTCCTGTGAGATCAAGTCCTCTGGAAGCGGTAGCCTCTTCCTGCCTGGGCCACTGATACAGTTTCAGTTTGCCAAAGTAAATATGAACTAAATCCAAAGACTTTCTCCAGTGACTAGAAAGAAGCTAGACTATCAAGGATCTTACTGTTAGCAGTCACCGGTTTCATACGTAACTGCTTTGTTTTCTCAGTCTTCCCAGGCTGCTGAAATGCTGTTTCGGAGTGTGGCTGCTTTCACTCAAGTTAACTTGGAAGGAAAAGCACAGTCACAGGACTGTCCTCTCTGGTTAGTGCTCTCCATCGCTTACACACATCACTCATGGCTAGGAGCAGAGGTGAAGTGTGCTCCAGGTGTAGTGAACCTCCTGAGCACTGCAGGTTTGAGCGGTGATCTGATTTAACTGGGGGCTTCCCAGGTGTGGAGGCAGTGCTGCATGCAGCCAGTTCAAAGATTTATCCTCCACATCCAGTATAAGCACATGCTCGGACTTTGAGGGAGTTTTCTTCTGAGGAAGGTGAGCAAAGGGATTTCAGGAGAAGGAAGTGTAGTTGAGACAGATCGGTGAGATCCTGGGACACGATGACCATGGTGAAGATTGGAAAGTTTGTCAGGGGAAAGGGTCTGTGATGTTCAGCTTTGGTGGAGGAAGTGGGCAAGAGACAGCAATATAAGGCATGTGAGGGGTGGGGGGACTCTGGAAAGCTTTAGCATGAGTTAAGCTCCTCTCCTTCCAATGCACAGCACCCACACAACACCTACAGGCAACTGTTTGACCTATCTCCAGCACTGCAAGAAGCTTTTCCTCCCCCAACACCTCCTACTCACTCTCTGCGGCTCCAGGGCTGCCAGGGAAGAAGAGAATGGAAGACAGAGGAGATGAAAGACTCATGTTGGAGGGACCAGAACAAGTAGAGATGCAGCCTGGCCCAAGCCCTTTGCTGTGA
The DNA here is from genome assembly GCA_013398155.1 of Pedionomus torquatus. Lineage (NCBI taxonomy): Eukaryota > Metazoa > Chordata > Aves > Charadriiformes > Pedionomidae > Pedionomus > Pedionomus torquatus. The sequence continues at coordinate 189,602 of VZRU01017229.1, read as the reverse complement.
ACCCTGCAGTCCTTCTGATGTCACCTGAGGGAAAGGTTGCAGAAGCAGTAGCTGTTGCAACTCCATGTTCAGATGGGCAATTGTTTAGAGCAGCAGAGCCCAAGGGTCTTTAAATATGTGGTCTGGGTGCTCTGGCCGCTGGAAATCCCAGTGATTTTGGTAATCCAAAGAAGAGGTCTGGTGCCCTACACATCCTGTCATGCAAGACCTTCTGTCAAACCCTAGGGTCAGCTCTGACACTTAAACCTGACAGAGAAACTAGTGATGCCCAGGCTTGGAAAGAAAATGGTGAAATTGTGAAACCGATCATGATTTTATTGTTGGTATTGTCATGCTTGACCCCAACAAGCACCCCTGAAAGAGGTGCTTGCTTTGCTACATTGGAAGTCCTAAAGTTTTCAGTGCCAATTAATCAACCTGTCATATTTTGTCATTAATCTCCACCAGGCTGGGTAGTTAGGTTTTTAGTGGACTATTACTAAAGTTGACTCATGAATAACCACTTCACTTCATAGATGACTTTCAGGTCTCAAAGTGCTGACTGCCTGGAAAGAAATCAGAACCTGTCAGGCAAATTTTTGAAATAAAATAATCATGTGAAAGTGGGATTGCATCCTGTATTTTTCATCTCTCCTGGTCAGCAGCATAGAATCATAGAATGGTTAGAGTTGAAAGGGACCTTAAAGATCATCAAGTTCCAACACTAGAGCAGGTTGCTCAAGGCCCCATCCAGCCTGGCCTTAAACACTTCCAGGGATGGGGCATCTGCAATGCTCTTGTTCGCATGCTAGCAAGAGCTAGAAAAAAAACTATTTCATTTCCTTCCATGCCTAGTTCAGGGTGGGCTTTTTCATGCAAGACCACTTAGACTCAAAGAACTTCCCAAGTCATGGAGCTGGGATCTGGTGAATTCACTGTCAGCTGAGCTAGACAGCTCCCTTTCTTCAGAATCTGTTATAAAACTTTGTCAGAACTGATACACGATGAAAAAACGCCTTGGCTTTCACAATGCATTAAAAATGTCCCAAATCCCCCTTGTTGTGATATTCTTGGCTGCTTTTGCTTATTTGGGTTTTGTTGTTTCAGGGGGAGTTTTAAAGTAGAAAATAAGATATTTTTTTTAGAAGGATGTGTCAGTGCAGTCCGTATCTATCTGGGAAAAGAGAAAGAATATGCTGAAAACGATGGATTGCTCAAAGCCATCGTTGGCCACAGCTTTGAAAAGCTTTCATGTAAAGCAAAATGTGTTTGTTAGGATTCAGGAAAACAGGTTTCCACAGCTATAATCAGATCTTAATTTTAGCAGAATGGTTGAATTGCCGAAGGGAATTGCACTGTATTTATTGATTCTGCTTTGTTATGGGTTTTGCTGCTTTGTAAAACACTGCATTTGGATGCAGTGTTCAAATGTGATAAAAAGGTTACATTAATCAGCAAAAGGCCATGGCTGAGAAGCTTTCAGAACAGTAGTAGACAATTTCACCAAGAAAAGCTGTTTGTCCCAGAAGTTGTCCAGCCAAAGGAATAATGATGTCTGAGGTTCTCCAAGGTCCCCTGAAGCAGGGATGAAGAGATGACATGGTCCTGGACACAGCTGCCTCCGTTCCACCCTCAACATCCCATACCCTGCTAATGATATGCGCCTTATTACGGCACGTATTTTGGGTGGAACAGATCAAAATATAGTTGGGAAAAATCCCTGTGGGCAAAAATTACACTTACTCAGATCTAATTTGGTCAAATATACCCTTCCATGAAGTGGGAGTCACAGGTAAAGCTCATGAGCTGAGTTTTATAAAGCTTGTCAGGCAACTCCAGGTCCAGGTAAGACATTTACAGGACTTTTGAAAGCCCTCAGACTCCTGGGGAGTTTCTCAGAGTCTTATGAAGAGAGAAATCTGAAGACAGCTGCATCAGAATAGCTAAAGATTTGATTCAAACTATAACTCTGCTGGTACTTCTCTAGCTAGTCTTGAGCAGCTCGCCTTAGTCTGGTCATTTCTGTTTCCATACCTGTAAAATGGCAATAAAAGGTAGCCAGCTGTCACAGCTTTAAAGAAGGGTAGTTATTGCTCAGAGCAGAATATTAAAATGGAAAGCAGTATATATTCTTACTATTATATCATTATTCAGAATAATTTAGTAATTACAATCCATAGGTTCTTAAGGACAATGGGGACAATTTCCCGATGATCTAGTCTGAATTTCTGCATCTAGAGACTGTAGGACTTTACTCAGTAATTTCCATCTACAACTCCAGAAGCTGAACTAGGGTATGTCTGGTGATACAGCAGGAACCACAGCCTCTCTAGACTCATAGCAACCACAAGGGGGCTGCATAACTGTCAGTATTATTGACAGATCATTGTTGTTTCTGTCTCATGGGGTTCCTTTTCTGTTTTCATGTTTTGCTGGCTTCTTTCACATTCTTCTTAAATCACTCTTGAAGATTTCAATTTCCAAACAACAACAAAAATCCCAAAGCCACATGAATAGCAGCATGTTTTGCTGATAAAAGAAAGAGGGTTATGATGAATAACACATTCCCTCTACGTTTGTATAAACTTTTTGATTAAAACATGGCAGGGGAGAGAATTTTCACCAAATGTGCAATTCCAGTGATGTAGACAATTTTGCACATCAAGTATATTTAAAAGATAAAGCCCATCTTTTTTTAAAAAAAAATATTTTTCATTTAAAAAAATAGGAAGAAGGTACAATGGTGCATAGCATAGGACACAACTGGTCCTCACTGGCATCCAGCTGATAGGAAGTCTTGCTCTCCACACACACCTTCCAGACGCTGCTTGGCTGCTGATCCGGGCATCTCCAGCAGCTCCCCACACCATCAAAGATGAGATGATGATTGCTGGAGAGTATCCAATGTGTCGATGTGGCTGGTGACAAGGCTCATGAAGGTTTCAGAGGCAGAAGTTTTCTCCATCACTGAGTTCACAGCACCAGCACAGACCTTTGCCAGGTCTCTAGGCTTTGCTCTGCAGGAGAAACTACACTTCCAAAGCAATGGCGTTAAATAGCTGATTTGAGATGAGAGGAGCAATTAGTAATTAAAAATAATAATCTTGAAGTGTTTGAGTTCTACTTTCCTTGATTGCCACATGCACAGAATCTTAATTCCACTGATAAATCTTGAGCTTTTGGCTTCAACATATTAGTACACTTCTACCGCAGCCTGGGTTTGCAGGTGGCATGAAGGATCTCCTCCATACCTGACCCAGTGCTGCTCCATCCTCTTTGCCTGTAACAGTTATTTATGACTCTCAGAGGAAACAGTGTATGACTTCATTGCCAACAAACTATTTTAAAGAGAATTTTAACTAGCTACTCACATTTTGATACCAGGGGTTCCTTAAAGACAGACATTAGAGGAAACTGGATTTTGGGGTACATTTTGATCTATTTTTCAGATTTTTTTTTTTTTTTTTTTTTGTCCTGAAGGTTTAAAGCTTGCTGAGAGACCAGGCCTCACTTAGAAGTTGGCCCAATGGCAAAATGGGGTCATGTGCTGGAGTGCTATTATCCACTCCAGCAGTTAGTTTCATAAAGACATTCTAGTGCCGCATTCTAGGATAAGCATTCAACACATTTGATAATAGTCTACATAAACAATAAAATACTTTTGTGAAATGCTATGTCACCTGAACAGAATAAATTTTTCCCTTTGGTGATCCTATATGATAGCATTTTGAGGAACCAAAGTAATGAGTTTTCATTACAGAATTCAGTGGTGAACTTTACTGTGTTGCAGTACCATTCTTGCACCCTTCCTGCAGCTACTAACAACACAATTCAAACAAAAAATCATAATCTAATTATTATGTACTTAAAACGGATAAGGACAAATAATGCAGTCATTTTCTTCATGTTCTTTTGCATTCAAACTTCAAGTTTTTCCCATCACTGGGTCTTCCTATAGATTGAAGACTACATATTGATGGGCTAAGAATGGGAAAATTGCCTTTGCATTCACACCTTGTCTGTACATCACTTGAAACTATTGGCAGATGAAAAATTGTGAAAGAAGTAGAAAAAGTCAAAAATGTTATTTGAAGATTAATGATGAAGAGAAAGTATAACATGAAGAAGATAACATCTTTTATCAGGTCACGGTATACCTGATTGCTGTCCAAAGCCAGGATTTCAGACAAGAAAGATGCAGAGAGGAGGGAAAAGGCTGTTAATTTCAGTTTCACATATTACCAGTATCCAAGATTTTGTAACATTTTCATATAAAGTATGTATTCAGTATTTGTATTTGTATAGAGGGCTTAATGGTAAGGTCTGTACCCCTAATCTGAACTGAACTCTGGCGATACATGGTAGGTGCTACATAGCTCTGGGAGTGAGTAGAAGAACTCCTCCCCTGAGGCTGTATTCAGATGCAATAGGCCTCCTGACCTACATTTTCAAAAGCATATATTGACTTTAAGGGATTCGACTGGATGTACTCTTCTACTGTGCAAGGCAGGTACTTGCCTTCCCTCCAGGGAAGGGTGCATCCCTACACTCACTGCAGAGGCAGCTCTGTAGACCTTCAGATAAGACCACTTATTTTAACTGCCTAGCCCTCAATGGGATAAATCCTGCCATATTCTTTTTTTTTTTTCCTAAATCCAGCCTTTTTTCAGAATGTCCTTAAAGTTTCCAACTTTCAAAAGCTGGCCCATTGCATTTTAGCTTCACTGTCACTAAAGCACAACACAGCAGAGATTTATCTCACCAGCCACCCTACCCAGCAAAGGAGACACATCCAAAGCCTTCAGCATGCTTTGATGCTCGCTTCAACACTTCCAGAAATAGTAATAATGTACATTTATTCAGCGTCTCCTTGAGGAAAATGCATCTCTAATAACCATCAAAATACAAAGGCAGTCAGATGTTAACATTTCTTTTTCCACCCCTTTGTTTCAAACCACTCTAAGGAAGCTTTATAAACCATGCTGATGAATGGAGAGGATCCAGCACAGAAAAAAATGCAAGATAGGCTGTTTTATTTCTTCTTTCATGAGGAGAGAACAGCCTCCACTGAAGCAAGGAAATAGAAAATGAACCTCTGAGGCAGTCATGCAAAATTTCAGACAGAGCCTTACTCATGTGATTCTGTTTAATCACCGTCCATTTCCTCTTCACTCTTCAACTAAATAATAAATATGGAGTGGCTTTTTTCATTACCATTTGAGCCAGAACTAGTCCTGGAGAAAATACGAAAATAAGGGGTGAGCTTTGAAGTCAGTGGGTTTCACTGATTTTAAATACAAGGCACCTGTGTAAATTTCTAATCCAATAATTAATAATCCAGCACCTTTTTATCTTAGGAGCTGTCAGGAGCAATTTCCACATCTGAGTGTAGCACACATCATAAATCCACTCCAAATGATTTTTAAATTTGTCCTTTCCAATTCCGGTTTGAATTGACATTTTGTTCTGGTTGAAGTGCCATCCTCAGATGCCTTCTCCCCTGCAATTAGTTGAGATTAAGCAGTTGGAGAACCAGCACAACAAAGACCAGAAATGCTCATAGTCACTGATGCTTTGATCATACTGAACAGCAGAACAGCAGTAGGGTGTAGTTTGTGACTCTAAGTTGCATAAATAAATATAGTTCTGAGACTGCTTTAAAATGATCTGTAGCAGGCTGTGGCAGCAAGTGGGCTGCATTTTTTACTGGTGAAAAGCAGCTTATGTGCTAGAGTCTGTCTGCAGCTTCAGTGCGAAACACGCAGATCCTCATCGCTTTCTTTGTTAAATATTTATACCTTCCTGTGTGACTTAATGACATGCTAAAAAAGAACTAAGTGCGTTCCAATTGCGGATGTGGATTGATTTAGTCATTGGCAATCTGAAAGTATTCAGAGCTGTGGGTTATTCGTACTTTATATAAACACTACAGCTCATCTTTTGGAGCATGTGTGTCAGCTATTCCAGCAATGTGAGCAGCCTGAGACAGGCAGTACAGCACAGAGTTTTAGTCACACCCTATCCATTGAATTTAGTAGCAGTTGAGCAGCTAAAACCCCTTATCAGTACTGTGGAAGTGTATCCCAGGGTGAGCGTACACTGGCCACAGCTGCCTGAATCCTATCAGCTAATGCCGTCTGCTTGGCTGCACCATGGGTAGAGCACGCAATATGGGGAGCAAAGTTAGACACTTGGGCTGAGTTAATATGAGCATGTGGAAACTGAGATGATCTGTGCACTACATATTTCCTAAAGGCTTTTAAAAACTTTATTATTCAGTTTCTGATACTTGCAGGCCAGGGCTGAGATGCTACAATAACAGGCAGATGTGGAGTACTTTGGCCTTTGTATTTCCTGTGATCCTGAAAATCAGAAAGATCAAACAGACAAATAAAAACTCGAATAAGCATAAGCCCCAAACTCACAGAAATTTTTGGATCCCCAAATTATTTGCCTATACTTTAAATTCCCCAAGTGCTCAACAGCTTTTTGCCGGGCTGTGGCTTTTTCTTCCCCTGAACCAGCTCCTTCTCTGTTTCAGCACATTGTGGGATGCTTTGCCCCTCACAAGGTAATATTTACATAATGAAATCAAAGTCATATAAATGATGGGCTGCTCATCTTGTCATATGGTCACTAAAATTCCTTAGCTGTTACAGGTCCCTTTGCATGTATATAAAATGTAGGCATATCAGCATGGTGAACTGCCTGAAAAAGAGAGTGATCTAGGGGACCAATAAACCTGCAGGGGATGGTCATAGCTGGAGCTGAGAAAGTGAGAGAATTGTAGACAGAGAAGGAAAATGGGGAAGGAAAGGTATAACAAGAGAAAATATTCTTCTTAAAAAAAAAAAAAAAAAAAAAAAAAAAAAAGATGGAGAAATAAACACTAAAAACGTGTTTTGTCCTGGGGGATTTCCAGCAGGTGGACTCCTGTGGTAGATCTTTATTGAAAGGATAGCATCTGTTTTTCATAAATAGTTTTTGAGCAGTACCTTTAAATGAATTTGCCGAAGAAGGAAGCATCATTATCTTCATTATACCTACAGGAAAGCTTAGAAAAAGAGAACTGATTTGCTTAAAGTCAAGCTTTCTACCAGCTGAAACAGCAATAGTCTCTTGAGTCACTCTTCACTGATTCCCTGGCAGAGGTCTAGCTCTGCTGTGCCATCAGTTCTCAGTGTGTGCAGACTAAGGCAAAGTGGTTTTGCTATACGTTTTTTCCTGTTGCTCAAGTAGATGTGTTTGCTAAGCAGAAGTGATAACTTTCTCTTTTTGTTGTCCAAATTTCACGCACCTTCCCCATGACTCTATGGTTTAATAATAAAAAATGCTGCTCACCACTGCTTGAAGGTTTTTAAAAAATTAGTTTCCCCACAGAGTCCCAAGAAAAATATGGACCAGTTCCCAGATAGCTAATCCCATCCAAAGAGCATCCTCTGAATGATACTGCAGGAGCCATCCCAGACAAGAGGGATGTACAAAGGATCGGCACATGTGGCCATAAAAATGGTTTCCCAGCAGTGTTGGCACAGCCCAGCAACTTGAGGGGAGCGGGATCTGAGACACTTCTGAGATTTTGGCATTTTTGCTTATCGAACTTTTTATTTGTCCATTGGCTATTCGCAGTTTCCCTCAGAACTGAAGTTTGAGAAGCCACAGTGCTCCAGGTCTGGTGGTTACTGCAGTGTCTCAGTCAGTGAGGTTCTCTGTGACAACTGGGCACAAGGGCCCTCCACATCCCCCACTGGGACACGCTACTGATGGGGATGGCAGTGCAATAACCGCTGTCCCCCAAACTCAGTTCCTGATGCAGCACTAACAAACCCTAATGCAAACATTTTGGATAAGATGCAGCCTGGTTTGGGAGGGGAATTGTTTTTGACCATGGCCAGTCAATCCAATTGATATCTGGTCCAGTCTGCTGCTGGCCTGCACATCCCCATCTTAAATTTTTAAAAAATGGGAAGAAAGTGAAGAAATGATCGTTGGGCGTTCAGCTGCCTGTTTGCTGGCAGGTCACAGCTGACTCTGCTGTTCTACATGTGTTTGCTACCTCCGCTAATCCCAATGGGCTGAAGTGATTTATTTTCCCATTCCCTTTCTGTAAACCATCCATTGGCAGCAGCCAGACTCAGTCAATTGCTTCCACCAGAGCTCCCAGCACAGACAACAATCCTGCAAAGCAAAGACAGCAAAAAATGACAGAGGGAGAGAGCGAGCGGCTGAGGAGCATGCACAGAGCCAGCTGCTCATGGACAGAGCTTTGATCAGCCCTGCAACTTATAAAACACCAATGTTACTCAGTGCCAGAAACCTGTGCAGCCCTGTAGCCCACTGGGGAACATGACCTTCACAAGCAGAAGCCTTCTGCTCCAGATGATGAAAAAATACACAGGACAGTTGGAAATACGGGCAAAAGTCTCATGCCTGTAGAATTAGCACTCCTTTTCCTTGAAAGCAAAGGCTGTCATGTACCATCTCTCATTATTTTCATTTGGGCTAGAGGGAAATTGTGAAAGGTCTCCTTCATGGAGGAGCAGCCCTCCAGTGAAACTCTCTGGGGGTAAGACAGCAAGCAGACATAGAGGATTTCCTTGCTGTTTCTTGCTGTTCTTTTACAACCAAACTTATTGGTTGTAAAAGACAGGGGCAAAGTGGCAGTATAAAGAGAAGGGTGATTTTGATAATGAACTTCAGGTTTTCTATTTTTTGAGAATATGAAGGTGAAGCACTTTGGAAACATCATTATCTTTTGTGCTTACTGCATATCTGCAGGACTTGGTTAAGTTCATTGCAGCGCAGGATAAGTGTGTTATCTTCTTGTCCTGCACCACTCCAAAAGCAACAACCATGCACTCAAATATATAATCTTACTCAAATGACGGATGGCAATTGCATAAAAGATATCAGGAAGACACAAAGCAAGAGGGTACTTCACTTTTCATTTTACAGGGAGGAAATTTAAGCAAGCAATGAATAACTACCAAGTTTTGATTTGCTTTTGATTCAGAGTTTAGAACTTCAGCTTTTGATAACTTTCAGTGAAATTTCATGATAACAAACCAAAATCTCAGTTCTGAAATTATTCAGAATATGCCAGTGAATGTCATACTAGAATATTGGACTAGTTTGGGTTGGGCAGTTGAGTTTTTGATCACACTCACTGAACCAAGGTTTTCCAAATATTCCCCTGACACAGCTCAATCCTACAAGCAAGGGTTAAAACCAAGAGGCTGTACTGTTTCTTTAAAAGACAGAGCACCGCTGTTCTTCTGAAATATGGAAGGAAATGGGAATGGGAACATGAGCTCAGTGTGTGCGGTGTGAAAGTTCTGATGGATGTGAAAAGACAACTGTGCTTGGGAACACATACTTCTCTCCATTGTGCTGCTTTCTTGGACTGTAATCTCATCTAATTTTCAATCCAATTTAAAGAACCTCCTCATGTAGTTCTGCAAATGCAATCTATGGCATCAACACAGCCTCTCAGGTTCTTTCCAAAAACATTTAATTCTTGCCACCCTTGTGTTTGTTTTGCCCAGTGAACAGCAGCAAGCACATAGTGAGAAAATACCGTGGGCACCTCCGGACAAAGATTGAGTCTGGAGAGGGAACCATACCCGTGCGGTGTCACAATGCGGCTCAGACGTGGGACGGCGTGTTGCTGGGAGAGCAGCTCATCACCATGTCCTGTACAGACAAAATTGCCAGGTACCGTAGCACCTGATGTACGTACATTGCAAAAATCTTTGTGTGTGAAAATGAAGTGTGATGATGCTACAGAGCACTATGTCTACTGTTGGGAAATAGCTAGCAGGTGCTGGAAAACCCTGTGGAAACAAAGACCTTCTTTGTATGCAAAAGCAAATGATATAAAAAGGATGGAATGTAAATAGGACATTTTCCCAAATTCTCTATGGGTCGTTAGTTGCTTTTTACAGTGTGACAAAAATGTAAGCCCTCTTTGCAGCATTTCTGCCAATAGAATTTCAGTGTGCAAATAAAATACATCCACTCTGCTCTTATTGGATCATTTACCCCAAAACTTGCAAACGAACCATCATGCAGATAAACTTAGCTCAGCTGTGCCCTATTGGATTAAGTGCCCTAAAAGTTGCTAGAAATATTTCTAGTATTTTGAGTATCATTGCAGAACTTTCACATCCCAGCTGCCTCTGTGGCTTTCTGCTCTGTTCTCTAAGTGCAGCATATATTTATGTAGAATAATTGCTGTATAATAAATATTTCAAAATTTTCCCATGGTGGCGTATAAAATGTGACAGATTCACCATTTTAATGTAGGGCATTAACTAATAGCAAACAATGGCAATCACAAACAGAAGACAAAGAGTATGCATTTGAATGAACACTTATTATACTATTAGAATATATCTGTACGTGCATGTATAGTTTCACTAATAATTATATCTATATTATATGCATTAGCTATAAATGCATCTCTACATGTAAAATACATTATTCTATAGCTATAAAAATGTAAATGTTATCATCAAACTCTCTGCTGAAATATTGTGCCTAGGAACTCAGTTGAATTATGCCAGCAGAGAATTTGGCCCAATTATTAAAGACCGATATAAACATTACAAAGATACATTTCAAAAAATCATGAAGCTTTTCTTTAACTAAAATGTGTAAATTCTGCCCTTAGCTTTAACCGCTGACCTACTGAAGTTAAATTAGTCTGTAGGATTAACAAAGTCTGCCATTTTGGCAGAAAAATATATGACTGAACCAGCAAATGGAAATACTGACAGACACACAAATTTCACCCTCTGCTAAGTGCAATCGTCACAACTGTTGTGTTTGCATAAAGGATAAAGAGCAACTTCTGCTATAATGTTTTCATTTATTCATAAAGAGATAACGGAAAACACAAGCTGTTTGCAGTGGATCTCCTACACTGATTCTAGATGCAGTTGAGTTTTCCAAATTCAGACTCAAAAAACTAAACAAATGTAAGTTTGAGAATGGAAATATTGCACTCTTTGTGGTTTTGAGTGTTATTAGCCAGTGAATTAAATATCAGCTTTGTGAACAGTATTACATTTGCCATTGATGGGGATATTGACTGCAATGTACAGTCTCAGAAATTGGTTTTTCTCCAAGCATATCTGCTAAGCACTTCCAGTGGATCCCTTCTTTGTTGCCATGTAACTAAAGAGCATTAAAGTCTGTGAAGAAAAAAAGAATGTACCACAAAGTTTTTCCAGGATTTGAGAAGAGATTTTTATTTGATTATTTATTTGATTTTTATTGCAAGTTTGTATGAATTACTGGAGTTTTATTATTTATTTGCACTGTAACTCAAAGGGCCATGGTATTTTCCTAGACAAAAAATAAAAAACCAGCAATCATTATTCTCTGCTTTGAACAGCAGATATTTGCTCTCACTAGTCAGGGACAGTTAAAAAAGGTGCTGAGAAAAGTGGTGGAAAAATCAACATCTGTAGGAATGGTGGCAGTGTGGTGGCACTACAAATGATTTGGAAGTTTGATCACTTCCTATCACTGTGAGCTCCTCTGTCAAGCTAAGAGTTAAGAGCTCTGGTACAGTGAAAATGCATAGAACTGCTGAATAAGTAGATGAAGAGAAAAGATCAAGAGAGTATGGAGATTCAGAAACTGATGAAGGTTACAAGGAACAGGGAATGGTCATTCCTTTTCCATGGAGATGGGAAATGACCAGAGAGGAGGGTATTTGTGACTCTGGTGTGGGCTGCTCCAGCACCTAGAAGTGATGGAAACAAAAAAAAACAAGAGAGGCCCAAACAGGGACTTGGAGGAGAAAAATTCAGTTAGTAAAGTAGAGAGCATAGAACTGAATGTAAAAGCAAGTACCCTTTTATATGGGAAATGGAGAAAGGCAAATGGAGTCCAGAGAGTGCTGGGGGCATTGCTATAGCATGGACCACAGTGAAGTCTCTGAGAGCTTCTGGAGAGAGTGGTCAAGGATTTGTAGAGATGTGCCCAACCCCAGCTGTACTTGCAGATCATGCCTTTCCCTTCCTCTCTCTCAGTCACCCTGCAAGACCTGGCCCTACAATTTTATTTCCGCTAGGCTCCTAAGTACATACACCATGTTATACCTTCTGCTGGGCTCACAGGTTCCAGTTTGGGAGTCACAGAGCACCAACACTGCAAGAAACATTCACAAAAACATCTCTTGCATGGCAGAAAACGAGCAATCCCCTCAGGACTGCTCAGCAGTGGCAAGGTTGACAGAGATTTATGGATGCTAGAAATTTTGTGTAGAGCTTGAAAAAGAATGGTGAGAAGTAAACTCTGTGGTAAATGTTTTCCAAAATTTCAGTTCATCATATTAAATATGATCTACATTCAGGTTTTATCCTTCTTGTCTTTACCTGTAAAAGGAAGAAATCAAAGGCTTCTTCACCTGACTTTTGCTTTGCCACATACAGGGCTGTTTTCTGCCTTCTTTCCCTCCCGTCATAGAAAGTACAGGCAGGGAAGGAGTTTGGTGGATGAGGAGATATCTATGTGAGAGCCCTTTTCCCACTCCTGCCCCCACAAAGAGATCAGTAGGTGGCTTCTGTGCCACACAAAACTCCAAATATTTGCTCTACCACATAGAAAGTTGACTTTTCAAATGTCTGCAGGATGCAGGACTATGCTGCACATCATCTGGACTTGTCTCGCAATGGGAAAAAAAGATTTCCAAAGCTGAAATTCATGTTTGCATAAGCAAGATTTGACAAAAAATCTGGCTTGTATACTTTGGATTTTATTGCTTGTAAAAGCCCCTCAGGAGCACTGGGCTATTAGAGAATGTTTCCTCTTGAGAACGTAGCCAGTAGCTGCTGAAATATACATCATTTTGCATTATTTGCAAAGGACATTGCTATTAGAATATGAAAGACTGAGAATGGAGAGAGTTACTCAGAAAAGTGAATAATATTCTATAAATCATGCATCTAACAATTTATGTTCTTTCTTGCTCACAGGATTGCCATAAGCAGAGAGTGGTTTAATCAGATTTATTTGCTATTCAAAGGCATTTAGCAATTTTTATTACTATCACCACAAGTTTGAGAGAATTTGATGCTTGGTATGCATTATTTGGGCTCTGTAGCTGTGTGGAGATTGTAGGATAAACAGCCTGGTATCATACCTATTCCCTTACTGAATTAAAGTGCAAACACTTCTGGCATGAATACTCATGTTATTTGGCTCAGGCAGGGAATTACCAGGTGAAATTCTGCAACTGCATTATAAAGGAGGTCAGACTAGATTGTGGTGGTTCCTTCTGGCTTTAAAAACTTATGCATTTATATGTGCAAATTTAAAATTTGGGCTGTGTGAATCCCCAAATAACCCACTCTAAGAGAGTGTTGGCTTTTACACTCCCAACTTCTGTGAGTCTCACAGGGCAAATGAAGCGAGTTCAGCTTCTCAGTGCCATCGATGTTAGGATTAAACCCTGTTCTTTAGACCCATAGTTCGTTAATTACACTAACACCTAAGATTTTTTACCTTCATTTTCTCTGTTATGTATGCTGCATACACTTGTGAGAAAGCAGCAATATCATGAACAAAATCATTTTGAAAATGATCAGCTGTTTGGGGAAAAAAATTGTGTCATTTAACATTTTCTTCATGCTAATTATAACCTGTATTAAAGCCTTATGTCAACAGAGACATCACAGCCCTAAGAGAATTTAGGGTTTTTGTGACAGCAGACCCACTCATATAATAGGCCAAATTAAATCTCTTTTCATCTCCCTCTCTCACACTAAAGCTGGACACAGGAGCAGCTTCTACCTTGGCTTATTAGAAGGTCAGTGCAAGGTTAATGCTGCTGGTGGTGGAAGTCTCTGCAGTTGCTGGTCAAGAGCAGGGAAATGTTTGAAGGAAAATTGACACGTGTACACACATTAACACAGAAGCATGCACACATACACACAAGGACACACAATTAAGTAAAAAGTATCTCTAGAGGATATCCTCAGCTCCTCTCTGAGGATCTAAAAGCAATAACCAAACATTAGGAAGGTTCAGCAGTAAATTCTGTCTCAGACCCTCAGAAATTCTCTGACCAGTGAGGAACTGAGGTCCTCAGGTTCCTACCAGCTGCTGAGATGAGATTTTCAATATACCTTTGGTGCTCTGGGGCCTCCAGGACACCAGGTCCCTGTTTATGTCCCCTTGAATGACATAGTCTCAGATGGCAATGACATGGCACAAAGCCACCAAGCGCTGAGACTCTCCTCTCTCCTGCACAACACTGCTGGCTTCCCACAGCACACGAAGTAATTGATCACAAAATCCAATGTCAGCAAATAGATAAAATAAGACTTTCCAAATCACAGAATCACAGAATGATAGGGGCTGGAAGGGACCTCTGGAGATTATCTAGTCCAGCCTCCCTGCCAAAGCAGGTTCATCCAGACCCAGTTGGACAGGAACAACCCAGGTGAGTTTTGAATTGCAACCTCTCTGAGCAGCCTGTTCCAGTGCTCTGTCACCCTCAAAATAAAGACTTTTTTTCACATATTCAGACAGAACTTCTTGTGTTCTAGCTTGCATCCATTGTCCCTTGTCCTGTCACCAGGCACCACTGAGAAGAGTCTGATCTCATTCTCTTGCATAAGCAAGCGTTTCCAGGTCACCACATCACCTCTGCTATCATGCACATGCAAATTATTTTGAGGATCTTGGTCCAAGCACTCAACACTAAGGTTTATTCTGAAAATTATTTCTTATCTGAGTGTGTCAGAACTGAGTTCTGCACTGCTGTTCCCTAAAACTTTCTTCCTTAGCAAGACCTTAGCAAGACAACTGAAGAACTCACACTGTGGCCAGGGCAGAGCACATTCACGCTCACTCTCACTAGATATTTGATGTATTTACTTTGAAGAGATCCCAGATTTCTGGGCATAAAACTTACATCTACACATGCTAATCATGTGTAGACATATTTGTCAATGCACAAGGTGTGGCACTTGTCCTCTTTCACAAGTGGGCATCTGCAGCTTTTCTTGCAGAGTGCCCACGTGGGGAACATGCTTTGCAAGATGCAGTGTTTGGAGGGAACAATCCTCACAAACAGTCTTTATACATCAAATAAAAGCCAGAATCCAGTGTTTATTTTGTAAGCTCTGGCCTTAAAAATGTCTTTTTAATACCACTTCTCAAAAGGTCACTTTTGAAAGTATTTTCTTGCCACCACTTCCTTGTACTTCACAAAAATAGTGACATTAAGCCCAGAGGTTAAATAAGACCTTGAACATCTAAATTATACCTCACCTGTAAAATGACACAAACCATAACAAAGGACCTCCAAACTTTATATTGCCAGTCTATTTCTGTCCCATGGCTACGGGTTGTGAGTTATTTGGGCCCACAAGCTAGAGAATAGGAAGGAATCTTTACTGAGAATATGTTCAGAGTACTGCAAAGTAGTGGGCTTTTAAGGCACTGTTTCAAGATTTAGCAGTAGGAGTCTGAAGTAGCATTTTACCAGATGATATGAGCACATTAAGCTGTATTTAAATGTACCATATAAAAATGCAAGACTAAAAGTCGGTGTTAGAAATTGGTATTCTTAGATCTATTTTAGAGGTAGCCTGTCGACCAGAGCCACTGTTAACAGAAGACTGAGCCTGACAAGGTAACTCTTAAGAAAAGCTACTTCAGAGGCTGCATACTAATGTAAATGAAAATCAATTAACACAGCCAGATCCTCAATTAGAGATGATTTGTGCACATGATTTGTAATTCTCTCTCTTAACCCCTTTCTGTGTGCCTGAGATTTCAATTTCAATCTTTCACCACAACTTATGTTCCAGAAAACATATATAAACCACCTACTGTTAAAATACAGATCAAAAACTAATGCACTAGTTCCAGTTTCCAAACCAATAATAGCTAAATGGTCATATAAATAGGAACACCACAGGTGTTCTGCTGAGCACAGACCACCATGAATAACAATTTATATTGTGTGAAGCGTTGCTGGAAGTATTGGTAATAGAAACTGTGGTACAGGAGGTTAACAACACGCCAAGCGGTTAAGACTTAAAGCTCTTATTAATGACCAAAAAAAAAAGTGTTGTTTATAAAAAGCCTGAACAGAATGCACTTTGAAATTCATCAGCAGTTCTTTTTAATGGCCGAGGTTCCCAAAGGTCCCAAGGAGACACTTCAGCCTCACCAGGCAGGTCAACAGAGCTCCCTGAGATGTATGGAAGCATGGTGCAAATTTCTCTGCATCTCAGTTTCAAAGGGTAGGAGCGTATCAGCATTCAGCTTTGAGTAACGCTGTGTGCAAACTGATGCTGGAAATACCCAGCAAGAGGGCTCCAGGTGTCACTCCATGTCTCAGCAATGGGCGAGGAGCCACGTGCAGACCCCTGTGAGGCTGCAGCCCTTTGCACCCCCATGGTTTTTCCCCTGAGACCTTTTCCCGGTGTTCTTATCATCCATATTTTGGTCCCAGGAAGGTGCAGTAGCCAACTCACTTGGTGAAATGATGCTACAGCGTGCAGGTGGGGAGGCTGCAAAGCAGTTATGACTCGGGGACACATTTCACCTGGCCAGTGGTCTCAGGATGCCAGGAGTGGGGGGCTCAGCGGGGGCTCACCCCCAGCTCACTCCACGTCCAGGTCTGGGGGAGAACAGCCTCTAATTAAAGGAAGGCTGCCTGCTCTGGGATGCCTCCCAGCTCGTTGCTGGCATTTCTGTGATTGACAAACAGGCAAAAATATATTTATTCAAGGATTAACTATATTGAAAACCGGACGCAGGATTTTGTCTTTGTAAACAGTGCAGTAATATCTGGTGTTTGAACAAAAGGAAGGGTATACTTTCCTTCCATTTAAAGTGCCAAAAGCTGCCATATTTAAGTGAAAAGGGGAGAGATTTGGTTTTATTGATCCTGCTTGCTGAAGATTTTTTGTTTTTTTTTTAAATAAGATCTGTGACTAAGGAAGCAGTGAGTTGATTTTCACTTTATTGGAAAGGTTATTATGAAGCGCACAGCGCAAAAGTTATTAGAGAGATGCGTGCCCTTGAAAACAGCCCTTAAAATCTTGCACAATTAGGAAAATTCAGAATGATCCAGCATATTTCCTCATAGCAAGAAAAGTCACTTTGATATATTGAGGACCCAAAATGTAACACTGCATTGCTCTGAATAATAATTTTATTTTGAAAAGCTACATTTGAAGGGAGCACTTTGTTACAGATGGGAACACAGCTACTTTCATGGACCTAAATTAGGCTACAGAGAAATAGCTCCTTCAAAAATGAGCACCCTTATTGATAGTTTTACTGTTGCTCAGACAAATCTTTCCCCATCCTCCACCTACAAATAATCCCATAGATGTTCAGATACCAAAGGAAAGAGTCAGTACATTAGCCATGTGTGCTGGTCAAGGGATGAACAATATTACGCATAAAAGACCTTTCCCCAAATATTTGTCAGTTAAATCTATTGTTTATGCAAAATACTGAACTGGCTGCCCTCCAAATTAGGTCTTTTTATCCACAAAGTGGAAGCAGAATGAGTAGATAAAAATTTCACCCATCATCAGTGTGCTTTTGTTGCGTTCTGAAAGACACAAATAACAGTGCAAAGGTCTCACTTTGGCCAGGTCAGCACATGACCCCTCTTTTCCTAGGACTTGTGCTGACTTAGTGGGACTCATGCATGTGCTCAGGGCTGCTTTCAGAAGGAAACAAGTGGCCAAACACTTTGTCAGGCTTGGGCTAGACTTGAAAGCAAATATCCTTCTCTGCTTTTTCATCCCTCTTCTGTGAACGGATGCTGTGGTGCGTCTGGGAAGCGGCCAGTACATTGCTACCACCCTCCTCCTGTTTCTCCACCACCACCACAGTGGACACCAGCCTCGGTGTTGCTCAAGGAGACCTGGCAAGCAGTCCCCTCAGAATATTGCCTTCTCAGTGCTGGCACCTTTTCTGATTTCTCTGTCCTTTCTACCGTAGGATGCCATCTAGTTCTGGGTTGAGTCTCTTTTTATACCACTTTCTGCCCATTAGACACAGCTTGCCCTCACAACCTTTATGCCCTTTGTTTCTTTGGTCCAACCCCTCTTCCAACCTGTCATGTAGCTACTTATGCCTTGAAGTCATAAACCCACTGTGGTTGTTTCATTGCCCTCACACCTGCCTGGGACTTAATTTGGGATGGGAAAACAGGGTTGTCCTGAGGAACAACTACTGCATACAGGACTCCCTCTGCCTCTGAATAATGCATCAGTCTGCAGCAAATCATACTGCCTTTCTGCCTTGATTCCCCAGGGTATATAAAAATGGGGCTGTACCTCACAGCAGCATTGTGAGAATTAATTAAGGTTTATGAAATGCTTTTAATACATAGGAGATGACCTGATCGTGCTTATACTATGATTTCCAATAACGTAACTCCGTTGACATCCAAATCCATTTTTACACAAGGATGAACATGTTCAAAACTAGGCAGAGAAATATCTCTAAAGAAAAGGCAGGTTCCTTGCAAATAATTTAAATTAAATAATCATTATTACTTTGTAATTTATGATCTGAACACAATCCCCTATTTTGGTAAATAAAGCTCAGATGATTTCTTGTGATGTGCATATTGCTAAAATTCCAATATTGTTGAACATATGTTGTTTTCCTGTTTAGCCGCTTTTTTTCTCTCCTTCAATCAAATATACAAGTGGGGTTTTTTAAAGGAAATGTCAAATATTGAAAACAAACTGATATCTTACAAGTTTCCATCTGGTCAAAGATATCACTGTCCAATTTTTTTACTCATTTTAGAAACTGGTCGGGGGCATAATACTGTTGGCTGAACTCAACGCTATTTCTTCAGCTTGCATTATTAATTTTGCATCATGATAAGATATTTACTCAAAAAGCCAGCTAGTTCTTTCCTTTAAAAGTGTTATTTGCAGGAATGACCACACTTTTTTTTCCCCAAATGAAGTTATGCAAATCTGATAGACTAAAGTAAATGTTTCATAAAACCAATGACTGTTTAAATTGTGGGACTAAACTGTTTGTATATAAATATTACCTTTTATATTCCATTTGAGTTTTATGTAGATGAACACATTACTTTAATGACCTGCATTTACAGAGGGAGACGGGGAGAGTCTGACTCTGAAATCCTCAGCAGCCAGATGGCTGCCTTTTCTTGCATGAGATTAAAAGATGCTTCTCATTCACAGCCCTGCTTCGGAGGCAAATTAATATAGCCAGCTAAATTGCTTGTGTTTTTGGAATAAAATTTAAAGAGAACTTTTAAAGCAATTGGTGTCACAGGTTCCTAGAGCAGATTGCTCTCCAGGTACAGCATGCTGGTTTTAAACATTCAGTAATTAATGGAAAGTATTCCGTGTTAATTGACTGCTTCAGGAAAGGGAAATATAATGACTCCTTATTAATCATGAAAAGAGACATACAGCACGGAGGCACTGCAATAATTGCACCAACGGTTGAGAAACGTTAATTAATAAAAGAACAATGATGTAAGAAATTAGCCACATAATGCTTGCTGCTGATGGAGATTGTGCTTTAAACACATTTTTAGCATGGCAGCCACTGGATGTTGCCTTAAATAGCCGGCACCTCTTACCCTTTCCTTCAGTCAGCTATGGAGTTCCAAATGTTGCTGGTGTTTTGGTTTTTAATGAGCTAAAATACTCTATCCAAAACTACATTTTCTGAAGCTTTTTCAGTTTGAACTCCTGAACTCAAAACTATTCAAACAGATTGACAGCATTCAGCTTATATAAAGACATTATCCATGTGTAAAAGAGTGTGATAGTCTCTGTGTGGTGGGGAAAAAATTCTTGGTAGATGGGCTGAGCTAAATAAGTTTTCCAGGAAAATAACTGCATTGTGACTTCTTTCTCCTTTTTAATTTTTCCACTTTTTAACAAATTATCTGTCCCCTGAAGAATCTGGACCAAGCATCCTGTCATATTTGTGCATAACTTAATGTAAAAATTTGTAGGCTATTAAAATGCAGAACAGTTCTGGCACCTAATCCAGCAGCAGTAGTATGGAGCTCACAGTCATTAACAGATTGAGGGCCCCAAGGTTTCCACCATCACTCTGTTCCACCTTTAAGACAGCTATAGGGTGAGAAATACCCATCACTCTCTAAAGAGAGCAGGTCAAACTATTGCTTGCAAATAAATTGTCTAAAACTGTAACTCTCTTGTTTCTCTTCAGGAACAGGATTTGATTCTTGAGGAGATCTTCCTATCTGCATGATCATTTGTGCAAGAAAATATCAGCCTTTGAGGCTTTTGAAAATTATTCACGACAATTTTGTGGGAAGTTTGGCCATCTAAGTCATGTGTTATCTTGGCTGTATTACTAGGGGTTGGTACTAATGTATGGCAAACAGTAAATAAAGGTGGAATAACAAAAGCTCACATTTTAGTTTACCGTGGCAAACATAAAATTATAGATACAGAAAAAAAAAAAAAATTCTGCTAAAGACGTGCTGAATGAATGTTCACCAAACACAAAATGCTTTTATAAAGAGTAACTCTCAACAAGAGGCCTGTGTTTGCAGTAACAAGACAGAAGTACATTCCTTAAGTCAATGGCATCACAGCAATCAAAAACCATCACACAGGGGAATCAGTCCATGGGCATATAATAACCCAAGAGTGAAGTGCTTCATGTGTCACAGGACAGGGACAGGAATTGCTTCATGCCTCATCCCTCCAACCCATGTACTGGTCTTTGCTGATTTTCCCAGGGCAGCTCTCTTGTGGCCATTCCTCCACCCGCGTGTTTTATTGCTCCTGAATTTCTTTTCCAGATGGAACATCCTTGGGCTCCAAGGTGCTCTCCTCAGCTCCTTCATTGAACCCATGTACTTGCACAGCATCATTGTGGGAAGCCTCTATCACACTGGTCACCTTTCCCGGGTAATGAGCCATAGAATAGAAGACATTGGTCAGCTGCCAGCTTCATACCGGCGCAATCAGCTGCTTCTCAGTGGTAAGCAAACACCTGCCTGCAAGACAAACAATCCCCTCTCTAATTGTGCAGGTCACCAACGGGAAAGTTTATTTGTTTGTAGGTAAACCATTAGCCCATGCCTTCTTTTTTTCCTGCAGAGTACTAATTTATATAACGAAGAAACTGATGCATTTAAATCCAGTTCCTTTTTCATATGCAGTGACCACAGAAAGGACCAGTAGTGGATATAATCTGACAAGGAAAGCAAACACTGCACAAAGAATGCTCAAACTGAAAAAAAAAAAAAAAAAGTGTATGACTAAGTAAAAGATTTCTAAAAATCAGAGAGGAAGTTTTCAGTAAATTTTAGGTTTAACTCTTTCCTGTCCCACTCTCCCTCACCCAGCAAACACAACAATGTGCAGAGTCAGGAGAACCAGCCCTTGCACCTGTGGCGCTGTGCATGCAGCCCCACCACCACTGCCCCTAACTCAGAGCTCCTGGTCCTTCACCACTTGCTGACCATGGAGCAGATGACCAGGAGAAAAGGGCAGTTTGTTCATGCAGGAGCCCTTGCCTGTTCAGCAGACCACAGGGAGGCATTGCTGTTGTCTGGTGAGGCTGCAGCCTGTCATGTGAGCATCTCCATGGTTTCCAGCTAGCTTTTGGGCTACTCTCACTGCCGTCACTTCTCCTTCCCATCCCTTGTCCTTACTCCGGTTCTCTGGTCCTTTCTTCTATATCCCCCTGAACCCCACTCCTTTAACCCCCAGCCAGGCAGCAGCTGCCCAGGCTCATCCCAGCAAAATCCCCCTTCAGATCTTCATAAGGCATGTGAGTGCTAAAGGCCACTGGTTTTGCACAGGATTAGACCCTTATTTTATTCCTAGACTCTGATATTTCTTCTACAGGAGGATTCCCTGAGATACCAGTGTGATGCCAAGATGACAGGCTTGGAAGGTCAGGATGCTTTAGCAGAGTACATGATCAACTTTCAAAGTCCTTTACGTTCCTCAGTCAGGAGAGTGCTATATTTTAGCACTCATCTTTTTTTTTTTTCTTTTTTTTTTTTTTTTGCATGTATTTCCTTGTGACAAAATTGGTTTGGCTGAGGCAGAAGTGGTAGTTTAGCCACTGGCAAAATTCTCAGGTTCTGTGTGGTTTAGTACATCTAGTAAGTGTAATGTGCATGTACGTGTTATGAGGTGAATAGGTCAAAAGGCTTATCCTTTTTTTGAACAGCTTATCTCCATTTTTTAACTCTTCAGTGCAGCTAGCCAAAGACCATTCAATGCAGGTATGAAGGAAACTGTGCTCCACACCTCTGCTGCACCTCATACCTGCTCTGTCCCTCCTGCCCTGCTCCAGCCTGGCCATGACTCAGTCCCATCTTCCTTCCCAAACCACATCATGGGGAAGAGGAAAGGACTCACAGCTGGTCAGCAATAACTTCCCCATTTCCCAGACCTGGCTGCTATTTTGGCATCACACCCCTGTCTGACAGAAGCCCCTGCATCTCCCACTGGAAGAGCTGATCTCAGCCTGTGCCACCTCTAATTCATTCCACCCATACACTAGGATCACGCTCACACCCATTTTCACTGTGTCTGCAGGATGTACAGGGAAACACGCTTGAACTGTTGAAAGACTGAAAACACAGTAAGTGATGTAATAAGAGATTTAACCCTAGAACAGCTAGTGCTTTGCTGGGTTGCCTTTGCGGAGTAAAAGTAACGGCTCATACCTCTCCCAAGTGTGTATTTATGTCCAAAAGTCTTTGCCAGAGATTTCCAGGGAGTTCAAAATGTATCAGAGGGGCCTTTGTGTTACTTTAAATATCTGCATGTTTCATGCCTGGCTTACTAAGACTTCTGTTTGAAAAACCTTTTGCTTTGCTTTCAGTTGTGTTTGTGGGTTTTCTTCAGCCCGGGAGGAGCAGTGGGAGGAATCTGTCTACATTGTAAAAAAAGCCATTATTTGTAATCTTCCCTCCTCCACAAGTCCCAAGGAGCCAATACGGCTTAAAACTTACATTGCTGGGCTTGTGATGTGATTCTTTTACCTGGAAAATTGTGCCAACAGCATATCCAGCAACTAAGGAGATGGGGACCTAGCAAAAGCGAAACCGAAGGCATTAGAGACCAAACTTCAGCAATCTCAGCCAGGCAACTCCACCTCCCATGGTCCTTTCAGGGATCAGACCAGCCGGGGATTTCAAATTGCAGGAGTCCTTGAATTATAAGGATGCCAATTTTGTTGCTGACCATAGAGGCACAAACATTTCAATGGAGAGGAGAGTCACTATGTGGGATGAGATATCCTGAGATAACTCCTTGGCCCCACAGAAAAATAATGTGAGGTTTTCCACTCACACCAGTCCCAGATTGATGGAAATCCACTCATTCACTGGGACTACACTTGGGTGTGGTTTTTAGACAAAAGAGAAGTTCTGTGATATTTTTATTTCCTTTCTTCTTAAGATTGAGGTTATTCTAATGGGTATCCTGTAGAGGCATGAGGCTTTGCTAGGGGATAGAGGAGAATGAGGACAGATTTCAGTTCATATCCCAGAATACTCAATTTTATATTATTTGTACAATGACTTCTCTTTTCCTTCCAGTTTCAACAGTCTCCTATTGTACTCTGTTGTGTTGGTTTTAAGGAGGATATTTTACATAAAGGAGAGAAAATTATCTAGGTGCTACCTTTCAAATAAGATCAGAACAATTATTTGTCAAAATGAAAGCAAGAGAAGTGTTTCAAAAGGACCAAAAACAACAATCAGAGAATATATCTAGCCTCTATATTTGCATCTGTCACAAGTCTCATGTTTTTTCTTTATAGCCTCTTCTCTTGCATTCAGAAAAGGATGTAAAAATATCTTCTACTTACCTGAATATGTGCACTTATATGTGATAACAGGGAAGAGAAACCATGAAAGCCAAACCACCACAGAGGGTTTTCCAGGTACTGGGGCAAGCTCCTGGCTCTCACAATAGTCCACCAAGAGCAGAGGGAGATCCCAGGCTGGGAAGGCATGTACAGCCCCCATTTGATGGGCACCCACAGCCTGCTCTATCCTCCATGCAGCCTTTCCTTTTTTTTTTTTTTTCTCTGATCATTGTTTTCATAGAATTTTTATTTATTTAGTGGCCTGTGGCAACTTTGCAAAGCAGGGTGTTTGCTATCACGTTTCTTGGCACTCAGTCCTCTAAGCTCCTGGGTGCTATCTTGACAGAGAATAGTGCAAACTGTCAAACAGACAATTTTGATCTGTTTGCATCTTGTTCTGTATACAAGCGTTAGAATAGTGCCAGAGAGCTATCTGATTTGCAAGCTCCCAGTTTATATCCTGTGGCCTAGGCGAACTGGAGTTTTAGATGCAGACTGATCTGTTATCTCGGGGAGGGGTCGGGGGAACTGAAAGAGGTATTAATATGACATGAATGTGTTTACAAATCCTGGGTGAGGTTATGACTCAGCTGTAATTCTCTTCTACTCACGGTCATGAGTTCAGTCCCAGTGACAGAGATGATTTCTGCAATTCCAGCTTTGCCACCAGTACAAAGAGATTGTACCATAGAGTTCTTTCCCTCCAATGGCCATCTTTCTCTCTCCATGCATGCTCAGCCACATCCAGCTCTTCCAGCTCCCTCCTAGGGCAGAGGGGACCACACCAGAAGGAGGTGGAGCATGTCCTTCACTACCATTGCTTCCAATGATGCTGAGGCCCCCAGCAGGAGGCAGGAGCAACATCTCTGCCATGGCTGGCCCTGCACAGCCCTTCACCTCTTCTTGGTCCCCTTCAGTGGCTTACCAAGCTCAGCATGTTTAAATGAAGTGATGGATGCTGGGTTCCCACCAGTTTCTGTCTCCTCTCATTCTTCCTGAGATCAAGAGCTGCTTATGGCATACAAGACGGAGCACTTTGGGAAGGATGGGCTTTGATCTCTCTTCTTTAATTGCCTCTCTGAATAGCCTGTATCAGTATTTCTCCCTCTCTGCAAAAGTCCTTTGAATCCCTTCAGTGGCTAGCACAAAGGGCTTTTCTCTGTTGCCGTCCGCTCAGGAGAAATGAAAGCAGGTCCCCATCAAGCTGTGCAAACTCTGAGCTGTTGCTGGAGCTGCTGCAGGCGGGGCTTCTTGTGGGAGCTGCTTGGAAGCAGAGATCCAGCCCTGGCACTGGCCTGTGCTGGGGCAGCAATGCCAGCCAGCCCCTGGCCACCAGCACAGTCCCCACCTGCCTGCTCACCGCAGTGGCTTTTTGTTGTCCATGCTTGCAGGCTCATGGCCCACACAGCAAATTAGTAGAGAAGTACTCAACACATCATCCAATGCCTACATTTTCCAAAATATTCAAACTGCTTCAGGTCACTCTATCTGTTCCAGCCTTGGAAGCTCCCAGTGTTGATTCTTTGCTCCCAAATGATCAGGGCAAGGCACAGCCCCCTTGGTTGCATTTATCCTGTGCTGGAAAATAAACCAATGACTTTCATTATATCTCCTGTTTCCTTGCAAAGACTAATCCTTTCCTGGTTTCAGGTACAAGAAATGAGAAAATGACAGGAGTCATGAAAAGGTTGACCTACACAAAATGGTTAAGAAGTGACAGGAATTTTCCTGATTAAAAATAGCTCTCGTGTTCGCACCCACACCTGACCTTGTAGCCCTGATCTGCATTTAGAGCCAAGGGAGATCTCACCCATGTAGGCAGCGAATTCCAGTATGTAATTCAGATATCCAGAACTGGCCATGTTAATGATATAAAGGTCATGCAGTCACCCCAGGTGACAAAAAACATCATCACTGTAGCTGTCTAAAATTAAATAAGATTCATTCCACTTAAAGATATCCAAAATATTGTCATTAGGACACTGAGTATCTCCTGAAGAGATTGTTGCACCCATATGGGGTAGGAATCTTACAGACAGATTCAAGGTGGGAAGCAAGAGTTTTATGTGTAGGTCTGTGATGTCTACATGATCATTATTAACTTGGATCTAATAAAGTCTCTGTGATGATGAAATGTACGTTTTGTATTGTTTGTACCTGCTACAATCCAGAGTTCCTGTCACAGCAAAGGCCCCAGCAAGTAGTAGCAGATAAAAAAGATGGACCACGGAAAGCTCACCTGGAGGAACTCATGGCAAAAGCACTCTGCTCTTTAGCTCCTTTTAAAATCCAGTTATCCCATTAAAGCCTTTCTGAAAGATTTCACTCAGCAGCTGTCACACTGCTGTCAATACTATATGCTATAATTCAATGGCTTTCCTTAGGCTTATGAAAAGTTTGCCTGCAAGGTGGAAAAAGTTCTATAGGAATTGCTGAATTATGTCTCTCTAAGGTACTTGTACTGGTAACATTTAACCAATGGTGACAACTACACGTGCCATGCACAATGCCAGTGTGTTTGCTCAAGGATGGCTCATGTGCCACGTGCCACAATGACCCACCACGTGTTAGCTGTCTCTGAGGTTTTTGAGCCCTGGATGTTACTGGTGTCCTTCTCTCCTGCCAGGGATTAGCCACGCTGATGCTCGTCAACCTGGAAAATCTCCTGGCTTCAGTGTGAACTGGATTGTGGGGAACACTGACCTGGAGGTTATCAATGCCATGACAGGGAAGAGGACCTGTGGCAGTCCCTCACGACTGTGCAAGCACATGTTCTTCGCTCGGTGGGCAAAGCTTCATGGCAAGGTAGGTCTGATGCACTGATGGGACGCTGCCACCAGCCCGGTGTCCTATGTCCCTCATGGGGGACTTACATCTTGGGAGAGGATGGAGGTTACCAGTAGCCAAGACCTTGCAAGGTCAGTTATGGGAGCTGAGTCCAGAGAAATACAAAGGCAGAAACCAAGAGGGGAGATGGGTGTTCTGGCTGTTCTTGGCAATAGAGCTAGGCTCAGATGAGCAGGCAAAACTCAAGAGAGGCCTGAGAGGAGTAGCCTTGGAGGCATCTACTTCACTTAATTGTTCCACAAGGGCTTAGAGTCCCAACATAAACTGCTCCAAATCTCACCCAAGTTATATGACTAAAGCAAGTGCTATGGATTGCCTATTCCCCTCCTCTTCCCCACTCCCCTAGACGTGTAGATAAATCCATACAACAATGCAGCTGCTCCTCTCAAGGTAAGTGGTCAAGTGCTGAAGGCTCTTCCGTGTCATGACACTGAGCAGCAGTACAATTTAATGGCATTAAAACTAGAGGTTGTACTTAATTAAAATGGTCACCACTCCTTGACAGCCCTGCTTTCTCTAAGGAAGATGACCATGAACTCCCCATATTTGAAATGGCACCAAAGTCAACCTGTCCTTGCACTTCACTATTACTTCCCATAGACAGGAGACACTATCAGGACAGGTGGATAGCAAAAAACTACAAGGTTGAGCCTAGGGATGTAGGACATACAGGAAGAAGCTTGATATGGAATATGGAATATTTTTCCTGGTCCTGGAGTGACGATTTGTCCCCTTGCCTGGTCCTTCAAGGAGGTGTTGGGAGAGAGAGCAACACAGGTAGCAAAGTGGTGAGTGTGATCCCACCATTTCCAGGAGGAAGGTGGGAAGACAAGCTCAAAGGGGTTGCTCTGCTCTATAGAAGACCCCAGGGAAGGAGGCTGGTGGGAATCACCCAGCCCAGGAAATGCCATGACTTGTCCTAGCAGGGCCCCTGAGCCTGGGGGAGCAGAAGGGACCGGTGTGAGCTTCATGCTCACAGCTCAGTCACAGTTAAGTGGCACAGGTCCAATTTCTTGTAAAACAGGTGGCAAGGGAAGAGGGGAGGGGACCACTCCTGCTTCTCCCAAGATGGAGAAAACCTCATGGAAGCAAGTTGTGAGACCAGTTGGGCTCCAGGGCAGGTGATGGCCTGGACTATGGCTGGCAGAGCTGCAATGCACCTGGCTGGCACCAAGGATGGGGTTGGGGGGAGCAGAAAGGAGTAACTCCTGGCTGAGCAGGGAACTTTGCTTTTGACAAAACAAAGGATTTGATAATGTCATCAGTGTTCTCTGGGGAACAAGGGGACAACTGGAAGGGATCCACTGCTAGCCAGGCCAGCTTGTAGCCCATTGACACTGAGGCTGGCAGTATCATCCCTCCCTCACTGGCTGGGCCCAAACACTCCAGCCAGAGCAGACCCACGGTGTGCCAGAGCAGCTCATTTCAGGCTGTGCATTCACCTTTTCCTTTAGTCTGTCTCTCAGCATCTCTCCTTTTTAGAAAGGAAAGAGCGTTGTTTGCTCACCAAGACTGTTCTTTGAGGGTGGTTTTTCCTACAGGATGCTATTTCCCTGGCTTGTAAGTGTTGAGCTTTCACCTGTCTGTTTACTCTAAGGCATTTTCCAGACTTTGGTTTCTTCCATGTAATGTCACAGCCTCACTGCTGGTTCAGCACTGTTAAGACTTTGGCAGGTCAGATGAGGTCATTTGTTTAGTTCTTCTGCAAAGCATCTCCCAAGCATCATCTCCCAGGGCAGCTCCCAGCAGGCAGCTCCAGCATCCTGGCAGAGCACATGGTTTTCCCACACCAGCTCAAATCCTGATGCCTGGTTTCTGCCCTCTCCTGGGCAAGTTTCACAGTATCTTTTACTATAACACACTAAAGAAGGAAAAGGGAAGAGTGTGGGAGGGGACCCTCCTTCTGTCTCCAGCATTACTTGGAAGCACTGAGCTGCTCTGCTTCCTAGGCTAAACTGAGCATATTCTTTAAAGATCCCTAGAAAGGATTTTTTCTCTTTTTTTTTTTTTCCTAAAATTCATCTTAACTGAGAAGTAGGGTTTTGCCTTTGTAAAACACACCAAGATTTGCAGCTGCCTATGCCCTCTCCAAGGCAAAGCTCTTTACCCCTCTCCTCTTCACAGTGGCACAAAACCATGTCACAGGCATTTATTGCTTCCCTGTTTTTTTGCTGTTAAACCAAAAACAAACACACAAGGCACAGTGATAGTTTGTTTGTTGCTTATGAAATGTAGACAGGAAGATTATGCAGCCACCGAAGCCTCCTGTTTCTTTTGGCTCATCAGTTGATTTTTTTTTTAATTATTATTATTATTTCATTTTTTTCCCCTTCCCTGATTTTTGTTCTGCAGCTGAGCACACGAATAGCAAGCCATGGAGACATGCCATCAGTGTACAGCGAGGCAAAGCTGGTGGCTCAGACGTACCAGTCTGTCAAGCAGCAGCTGTTTAAAGCGTTTCAGAAAGCCGGTCTGGGAACCTGGGTGAAGAAACCCCCAGAGCAAGATCAGTTCCTACTAACTTTATAAATCACTTGACACCTTTGCTACATGACCGGATCAAATCAGCTGGAGAGAAGGCTAGGCAGGACGCATGAGCCGAGAGAACTGAAGCAGCTTGAGACTTAATAGCAACCTCCATGGGAATATTTGTTTTTAATTCTGTATTGGAAATACGTAAATAGAAATGTGTCTGATGCACTGAACTCGACTTTAGAAAACTGCTTTTTAATGATCCCTTCCCAAGAATGTACCTGCCCCAATTATAACACCACCCCCACAAAGATTCTGCTTTTCATTGGTTTTTTGCTGTTAGTTATTACTGATTTGAGATGTTAGCAGGCCGCCTGTCTGATCCAAAATAGTTTGTTTTCCGTCACACAAGCAATGCAAGAGTCATCACTGAGTAACGGAAAATAGTGTGCAAAGATGGAAGTCCTGTACCAGCACACAGCATGACAGCAGGTCTCAGAGCATCCATAACCATCCACAAAAAAGGTGTCTAACCTCTATGCAAAATTCACCCCGTTAGCTGCCTGAATCTATGAGAAAAAATTTGGACCTCAAAGATACGCAGCATATTTTAAACTCCATTTTCCACTGCTTGCTTAGAGCACAAAGCCAGGCTTTGGATTCCCTTGGTTTTCAGACTTATCCCCTCTGATGCCTTGGACAAACCACTTCCTAGCAAATCTTCAAATCAGGCCACAAGTTTTGCACACTGCAAATTTTAATTATCCACGCTCAGTTCATCACACATGACCTTTAGGCACCAGCCAGGATGCAGATGCTCTTCAAAAGGGTGATTGAACTCTACGCTGCCTGTGGAGGTGTACAGCTCCGCAGAGGCCAGCAGTGAAGACCAGTGTGATGATGGAGGCAGCTCTGAAGCTTCATCCAGGTAGCTGCCTACAATCAAGCAGGCTGGAATCAGGATCTAGAGCCTCAGATTTCAAAGTTCATGAGGAGCCACAGCTCTAAATTAAGTGGGTGTGAGCTGAAGATGCTCC
The DNA here is from genome assembly GCA_013398155.1 of Pedionomus torquatus. NCBI lineage: Eukaryota > Metazoa > Chordata > Aves > Charadriiformes > Pedionomidae > Pedionomus > Pedionomus torquatus. Next base: position 159,405 of record VZRU01017229.1, on the reverse strand, counting down.
ATACATCTGAAAAATTGCTGGATTGAGTAGCCATGACTAAGACAATCCAAACTAGAGAGCACATAATACTTTGCTCTTTCCTGCCTCAGTTTCTCCATCTGTAAAATGGGGATACTAATAATTACCTGCTTCACATCTAAAACTTGGCAGGAACAAAGCGCTCTGGTCATATGCAATGGTGCAAGCCAGATTCTGTCACCCTTCCAGTGAGTTGTACCTCCCCATATAGTCCAATTGACATAAGTGCAGCAGATGCAGCTACAGGCTTGGGGAAGGTCTTAATGTGAGAGCTTTCAGATTTCTAACTCTGTATAAATGCCAAGTAGTAGTATTATTATTACTATTAATGTTCGTCTGCTGTTTGAAAAGCAGGTGGGGTTTTTCAGTTAGTAGACAAGTAGCACCTAACAGTTAAATATTTTCTTCATAACTGTGGCTGGGTCTGGTATAATCTCATCTTTAAACCATCCCAAATCTTCATCAGAACACAGAAGATGACACAGTCATGGGAGAACTGAGCTTTGATAGTCCCACTGCAGAACCAACCTTCAAACACCCGGTGTATTTCTTTCAGTTTTTGGTTTTATAAATGACAGGATTTGCGGGTATATAACTACTGTTTTCTTTTTATTCCTGTGATTCTCTTTAAATCTGTATATAACATGCTGCTACTGATTTGTGATAATTGTCTTGGTATTTTCTCAGAATTGTCAAGCTGAGTTACTTTTCCAACAACACAAGGCTCATATTTTTCCATGTAATTTCCTTTACACGGGAAACTCTTCCTATCAATAAAGATAGATGCTCTTTGTATAGGGTTTATCATGTTTGGAGAGCCATATACAGTAAATACATTGTTTATTGATGCCCACAATAGAATAGCTACAGTATTTTGATGAGATTTTATTTTTAGATTATAAACTACAAGATGTATCTATAGTGTCTTGTATAAAAACAATTGTGATAAAATAGAATTTTTAAATTAGATAAAACAAAGCTCTCCCAGAAACCTTTTCAGCAAAATAATACATTCCATATTAATTACCAAAAATATTTAAAAAAATATCCGTAGAGTAGAAATAGTATTAAGGAAAAAAAAAAAAAAAAAGAAAAAAAACAACCTGAGACATTTCAATAATGGAAGCATTTTGTGGTAACCACTTTGTCAATACTTTGACTACTTTGTCAACTCTTCTGATTAACATTCAGAATATTTTTGGCACCTTCTGGAGCTTCCCGATACCTCCACACAATCCTGCTCTCTAACACAGCTGTCACGGGTGAAGATTTCCAATGTGACCTGGGCAGCAAAGGTGCCCAGAGGGGCAGTGGGTGGGTGGGGGATCAAGCCCACGACTGGAGGTGTGGGAGAAGCTATGGGTAACCTTGGCAGTCGTGGTCCAAGGGGCTCCAGCTGCTCCCACCAAGAGAAAGAAACCACAGGGCAAACAGAGAAGGACAAGGTTTCCCATGTGGAGATCCATAAGGCAGGGTGAAGCAGTGTCTTCTACTTTTCCTCTCCAATTTAGTCTTTATCTAGCACACAAGAGACCTCAAGGCTCCTCCTTACATCTCCCTGCCTTCATCCACTCTCCTCTAGCCCTGGCATGATGTCAGCTCAACTAATGCATAAAGCTCCACAGGCCCATGTTGCAGCTACTGTGACAACAATGCACCATTCCTGGTTATTTGTAAGGACAAAAAGAAAAGTGTGGCAGAATTGAATTATCCTTTGTTGCAAGAAATACATAAATGCAATCCTGGATTCAGCTGCCAGAAGGGGTTTAGCAGGGGGAACCAAACTGAGTCCCCACTGCAAGTGGGCATCAGCTGACCTCATCGAAGGCAATGGAGTTGCACCTACTTGCACTAGGGTTGAATACGACCTTGAGTGTCTACTTCTCATTATGGGCAGCAATGGAGTGTGATGGGACCCCATCCCAAAAGCACACAAGACCTACAGGCAGCATTTCCTGAAGCAAAGGAAAACTTGCTCAGTAGTAATTCTTTAGTGAAGATTCTGTACATAACACGCATGAGTGAATGGCAATACTGTACTAATGGATGTACATTTGTAATATTTGTAAAAAACAAAAAAGAAACAAAAAAGACAACAAAAGGAAATAATTCTGAATTTACATATGTGAATTTGCTGCTAAGTTCTGTAAATTGCACTTCAGTGATATCTGATAAGTGAATGTTTCTGTTAAGTGAATAAAATGCCAAGTAAAATTGTTCTTTCACTGTTTGTTGACAATTTTTCACTGCGGTTTAGCAATCAGTTTGAATGTGCTCTAAAATGCCTGGATGTATTTTTGTACACACCTACCATAGATCTATAGGTAACACGTTCTTATTTAGTTTGGACTTGATGCATCCTAGAAATCACACACTTGTAGTGAGAGATGGATGTGCCTGCCAGTGTGGAAGAAGATTTACAAGGACACAGTCTTACCCTGGAAGAAAAGTGAACTGGCTCCATCTCTAATTTGATCTTTCCAGGTTACCCTCAGAAACTTTTCTTTAAAAAAACTCAGATATGCTTTTGCAAACCCATACCACATGGGACTTGCTGTATAAAGCTGCTTAAGAAAACTGAAGTGATGAACAAAAGGTCTGAAGTCAGCGCATCTCTGCAGATGTCTCATTGGGTAGAGTGGCCTTTGTTTACTCTCTTTTTAAACTATCAGTATTAAGCCACAGCAGACCAAAGTGACGCTGGGCCCAAATGACATCATCCACACCAAGGTTTAACATGCATTAGTGTATAAGCATCAGCTGCTGCCTGGAGATGATTTCCCTCAGCCAGTCCCCACAGCATTCATTGGTGTTGTCAAAGCCTCCAGAGCCTTTCAGAAGTTCCTAAAGCTTATATAGACTAGCAGTAAAAACTGTCAAGAAAGAGGTTTTCCTGTCTCACTCCTTGTGAAGCGTTGGTTCCAGTGCAAAACCAAGCCAAATAGCTCACAGGGAGTCCCACCAGACTCTTTCCATGCTCATGTTGAAGAGGAAGGAGCCATGAAACCATGCCATAGGTTTCAACCCCCAGCATAGCAGGGCAGGGGCTATGCATAGCTTTATTTTCAAGCTAAGACTTTGCTACCGTTACATTTCTTTAGCTTGGGTCTATGTCACAGGGTGTTTGGGTGGGATAAGGAGGAGCTGGGAGAAGAAAGCATTTGCAAGGTATTTTGTGGAAAAAAATATATACTTGTTTGGAAAAAAGTCACTGTGAGTTCACCCAATTCCTCCACCCAGAGTGGATTTTTGCCTTAAGTAATAAAAGCAGCAGATTTGTAGTATTTATAAATCTCAAAGTGTATTTGCACACATAAATTTTACTGCTTTAAGTGGATATAGGTAAAGCAAACGCCATTTGAGTCTCTCTCTCACCACAGCCTTGGACACAGCACTTACATCCTTATCAGTAAAAATGGTTGTGATAGCATAAAACTGTTCTAAAGAGAAAGGAGAGAAGCTACACCAGTAGAAAGGCTGTTTGTACCACCGTCCACCCTCACAGTGATGAGCTTATGGTCATTTTGGTGCCAAATAAAGTAAATGCCCGAATTACCAACTTGGCAAAAGCCGTGTGTAACATCAGCTGTCCCCTCAGAAAGGCTCCAGAGACGTGATGAGTCCAGCCCCAGTGCCGATGCGGGGACAAAGAACAGTTCAGGCTCTGAAGGGCAAAAGGTGGAGGTGAGGAGGTCCTTCCAGGAGCTTCCCAGCAGCCCCTCAGCCCACTCCTGGGCAGTTTGGCCACGGCTGAGTTTGCAGCAGGTGGTTTCCAGACTGTTTTCTCCTCCAAAAGGAGCTGCTACTGCCTGACCATGGCAGACACCGTGACACGATTTGGCTGCCCAAAACAACTACAAAGCAGTCATTAGGGTAAATTGTATGGATGGATTCTGTGTTTAATCTCATTAAGTTTAAAGGCTAAATACCAGAACTGCATTTAAAACTTTACAGGCGTACACCCCAGCGTCGTCAGGCACAGTTATTTCTTTTCCAACTGTATATTGGAAAAACAACAACATAAAACATGAACAAGCTGATATATTGGCTAATAGAGGACTTCAGAGAAGTGGCTGTTTCTCAAATAAAATAAGTCCTGCTGCTGCAGTTAAACCTTGATAGCCATGCTTGCGTGCTGAAGAATGAAACAGCAATTTAAGAGCTTTTTAAGCCTTCTGATTCATTACCATTGTGCCTACTTTGCAGCCCTGCAGCCTGATTACTTTGGCTGGTTTCAGCTTGATCCTGTGAATACACCAGTTTAGCTGGGAATCAGGGTGAAGTCAGAGAAAATCTGAGACTTTTTCAAGATCAGTGACAGCTTGTTTGGGTGGAAAACAAAACAAAACAAAACAAAACAAAACACACCCAAAGCAACACAAAGTTGTTCTATGTGCATATGCATAGACATGGTTAGTTTCTTAGAACCCCAAGGCCTCCCAAGAAAATAAGGTGGCCTTGGAGGAAAGGAATTAATAATCATTGCTTTTTCAGCATTGAAATAGTTCTGCTCAAATGCTTCATTCAGTCTGGCTTTCCTGGTAATTAAATCCTCTATTAGAGAATTTTATGTTCTATTTTATCAACTTCTTTTGCAATATAAAATTACTTCCACTGGACCATTAATATCTTGTTCTGCTTTGGAGAGAAAAAGGTCCTGTTCATCCTCCTCTGGCTCTGAACAGATACCTTCACAGCCCATACTGCCAGGAAACAATCAAAGCCAAGAAGAGACAGCTGCTTCCTTTTGCACCCAGTATTACCAAAACAATCTTCCCCAAAGAAAAATAAAGTTATGAAGAATGGTACATACTGTTGGGTCTGAACAGTTTATCTGATGGACTAACAGGTGCCTGCCTCTCCTTCCCCTGGGACCTCAAAGCCATGCTTAGGCATTAGCACAAGCTGTACTTGACAGACCCACCAGGGAGGTGGTTTAGCTGCAGCACTCTTCCCTCCCAGCATCACCAGGGCAGCTACACCCAGCCCTGCCTTCCACAGCATACTCTTTGCTACAGATTGCTTTTATTAATTAATATGATTTTAACAAGTAAATTAAGGTGTTAATTCTTAAATCTATAATAAGTAATATTTTTACTGCAGATTCTAAAGTAAATTGTGGTTTGGTTTCTTTTATTAAAGCAAATTGCTTGTTCACATCCTGGGCTCAACGGTAAAAGGAAGGATTTCCAGAAGTAACAACAGGTGCTAGCATCTCCTAGACACCACAAGCTCCTAAAAACCTGATCATCACATAGAACACTCCAACTTGGGTCCTAAATCTTGGATTTCAGTCAGAGATGAGGTGCTGTTCAAAAGGGTCCTGTTAAACTACCTGTCACTGTCAGCAACTAAATCCCTCGTTGCTGGGTACAAAACCACTGCTCACCCTCCAGCATTAAATAAAAAAAAAGTGCATTAAATATCCATTAGAGTCTACAAATCTTTTTCTGGGCATACCTTGTCTTGGCTGTTTATTTGTGGCCTGGTGTGGATCTCTACCATGTTTTGACCTGTCCAGTTTCATGAACTGTACCTACACATCCTACCTGTGGTCTTCTCAAAGCATCTACAAGACCATATCCCAGTGAAACTCCTTCATTGAGTAACTCAACTCATAAACCCCCCAGGCTGCTCTTTAAAGGGACAGGCAAGTACCATAATCACCAGAAAGTCAGCACCTCTGGAACAAAGGTATGGAGAAGATGTCTCTCATATTTATATTCTTTCATACAGAAGAAGCTAAGTTATTCATTATAATTTAATGGTATGAGAGAGAAAAAAAAAAAAAAAAAAAAAAAAAAAAAAAAAAAAAAAAAAAACATGACAGCATAGTTGGTTTGCGGATACTTACCCAGGAAAGGAGCATTGTCTAGGTTTACGGTGTCAAGTGAGGAAGAGGCAAGAAAGTGAAGACCCCCAGACCAAGTTCAGGATAGAGAAGCAGAGCTCCTGCCCTCCAGGCAGAGAAGCCTGTTTCACAACACATGAAAAACCTTCTTTGTTCAAGGCCCATCTTCGCCTAAACCATCTACCCAGAGGTTGGGCATCTGGTTTGAACCCATTTTCTAAGCCTCCTGGATGCAGCTCCATAAGGAGATTCATGCCACTCAATACAGCATCTAAGAGATGTGGAAAACTTGTCCTCTCAAGAGTCCAACGTATCTCCCCTGATGGGAGACAGAGTCTGGACTCCTGCATTCAGAGGACTGTGCACAGGGAGCTGATTCTCAGAGCAAGAGCATACAAACCACAGGACCTTCTGCTTCTCCATTTTAAAAAACTGGCTATTCCTCATTACAGGGAACTGGTGTTTGAGTATCAATATTGCTATACCATAAGAAAAGCATACAGTACCTGTATATGAACCACAAAATCAAGAATCATGGAATACTAAGTTGGAAGGGACCTCAAGGTTCATCTGGTCCAACCTTTCCTGGCAAAAGTGCAGTCTAGGCAGGATGGCCCAGCACCTTGTTTAGCTGAATCTTAAAACTGTCCAACAATGGGGAATTCACAGCTTTCCTGAGGAGATTATTCCAATGGCTGAAACAGATAGGCCTGCTTTTAAAGTGAAAGGTGAACATCTTCAAATTCTGGAAAGAAGGACATAAGTTCCAGCCATAAGTTTTGGTGGCTGACTAAATTAACATATACTCTATGTATTTAGAGATTTGATGACAAATTATTATTCTTAACATATTATTGTTCTTATTCTTAACATAAGTTTGCTGCCATTTAAATTGTTGAAAAAGTCACTACTGGCAACAGTGTTAGGTTGATATCAGATTCATATTTCAATTTGAAAGCTAATAGAACTGACTCTGTAAGAACCTTTTTTTTTTTTTGTACCAAAACTTGGTTCCTAGTCCTAACATATCTGTACTCACTGGAAAACCAAAACCATCCATCACTGCCATCTGAGTCTTCGCGTTAGAATTCCTTGTTGTGGCTCAGCATTTCCCAGATCTATTTTCTTCATATCTGACCCAGTAACTCTTTGACCCTCTAACAAGCAGAAATACATTTGAAGAACCTTTCTTATTGTTTGAAATATCTGCTGTACAAGTTCAACTCTGTTTTCTGTGTGTATGACTTTCCCAAAACACTCTTTTATCTTCTTTTTCAGTTACTTAAAGGGTGAGGTAGAGATCAGAAGCAGCTAATCTGTCAATCTATTTGTCTCATTGCCTACCGGTCCCTCTTGAAAAACTGTGGCAAAAGTGAAGACTCAGTAATTTTGAAAATAACCCCTTTTTCACTCAAGGGGTGATGTGGACATCACTCTATCCCAAAAAATGACAGTGAAATGTACAAAAAAATAATTTTCTCTTAATACACTATGGGATTGTACAACTAAGGTAAAGTTCTGCCACCTTAATGCAAATCCACTGACTTCCAAGGACTCAGACTAGTGTAACTGAGCAGAATTCTGTCTATGAAGGGAATTGGGTGGTTAAGGTCACATGAAAAAGGTACTTGAAAACACTTCATCATTCCCTCTCCTTGTATTTTCAGAGTGCAGTTCAATGATTTGCACCACTGAGCACCAAAGCAGGCTGCTAGTGTCTCTAGACAAGGCTGGCTGAAGATTACCCTGTGAAATGACATTAAACTGGTGAAGCATTTTAGTGCTTATGGGATTGGCCAGGGAGTGCCATACTTTACTTCTGCTGCTAATTTCTCTCCCCTTTTGTCATCCTTCCTCCAGTTTTCATGAGAGGAAAAGCTCTATTCAGCCATTACAGGTAAGATTAGACAGACCTTCATGGGCAGACAGGAAGGACACTTCAGCGCAGTCCCCTATATATCACAGCAGTTCAGCACCTCTGTCCCATAATGTCATTTTAAGTTGTAATTTTTTTTTTATTTTTTTTTTCTGTAAACATACGAAGTTTCCACTGCTGCATCTTTTTCCTGGACAACTCTTACTATGAATTTCCCTGACAGAAAGCTACACCATCATGTCCAAAACTGACTGTTTCCAGTGTCAAACTGCCACTGAGGCCAGGTGCTTTTTGGTTTCCCTGCTCACTCTGCTGAGTATCTGCTGCTAATATAGATAAATGTAAAACAACACATGGAGAAGCAGTAAACCAAACTAAAAATACATCTTAAACGAAACAGCTCTCTCCATCTTTTACAGGGAGGTTTGCAATAGCTCCTGACTCCACTGTTATTATTATTATTATTACTGGCTGATAAGTTTGATGATAGCTTTTCTACACTCTACGTTGTCTTTTTTACTGCTGAAGGGGTCCTGAGCCACTTGGGGACAAGATATTGCAGAGGCACGGGGTGTGGAAACCACTTGGGTTGCCCCATGTTGTGCCTGCAGCAGCTGGAGAGACGCATGTTGTCCTTCATCTTTACCCAGCCCTGTGTGGCTGCTCCCCCCACCTGCAAGAGGGCTGCAGGAGCCTCCATCAGAGGTGATTAATGTATTATTGCTCCGATGATAAGATAGATCATGCTTATGAGTCATACTGGCCTTTAATAACTGCAAGCCAGAGAACAGAAAACTACATTTATTTGTCTTCATTAAAATAAATTAACAGACTAGAACCCTTCAGTCCTTCACATCCTTCTCCCTGAGCCCTGGCAGCAGCAGCCTGAACTGGGAAGATGGCAGGAGGTGCCCAGGAAAAGCGAACAAACAAATCAGCTGCCTCCGGCTTGCTGGGGCTGGCCTTTGGTTTGCTTTCCAAAGGAAAAAAGCCCTCAGTGTATCCAAGGAGCTGCTGTAGCCCATGGGCTGGCAGCTTTGGCATACATGTGTGTGTGTGTGTATGTTTATATGTACATATTTATATGTATTTGTTAAAGGACTTCATCCTACATAATGAATGAGAACATTGGTACTCAGTGGCTCATCAGCTGGCCAGACCCTGCCCTACAGGAAAAGAGGGGGAGAGGGGGGATGGTACAGAGCTATATGTCCTGCTGTTTAACCAGTAGTTTTACTTGCATTTAAGCCAGGACTCCCCCTGAAAAAAACATTGCTCCTTGTATCATTCCCTGCCACATTCTTGGCACTGGAGTCCAGGCAGGTACCCAGTGATGTGAAGCAGGAAAGTTGATCCCGCTGAAAACTGGTCTTCTCGTCTTTCCCTCCTTAGCCTGGGATATTATTTCAGAATAATAATGTCCAAGCACTCCCTCTGGTTCACTGCAGCACCACACATGCACTTGTGCCAAAAGCAGAGGGGGCAAAAAGGAAAGGAGGACTGCTCTGCATGGTGACACTGATGCTCCAAATGCAGGTGCCCTTACACCCTTCCATCTACACTCAGACCATCAGCTCTCACCTCCGTGTGAACACACGTAACTGAAAAAAGCTTACAAATAACACTGGAGAAATGCACGTTCACTTGTGAGGCCTCTGTATTTCTCAGAGTTCCTCACTGGAGAAACTGCTGTTCCCCTTCTGTTGGTATTTCCCCTCCTTGGGAAAAAAACTTTCTATATGTCTAAATACTTTGTGTGATGAGAGCACCACTTGCAGAGTAAGAGATGGTAACGTACTGGGAGAAGCTGGAAATTCTGCACATCGCAGGTCATCAGCAGCCTGTGAAGCATTCACCTAGGACACTGTGCAGGGGGTTATTCATGGTGATATGTGGATAGGGGCTTCTTGCTGCCTGTTTTCACTGAAATATAACAGAGTGGTTCATCAGACAGGCACCATGACATGAACAGCTGTATTTAATACATTTCCATCAAGTGAAGAACTGTGTTTATTCATGGATGTGACCATATAATGTATTTTGGTTCTCACTGAGATTTCCTGCTTCTCAGCATCACTCACTACCTGCTCTCCTCCTACTGCCTTCCTCAAAGCTGGAGCAGGCACGTGCTGCCAGGAAGGATGGGTGGTTTATAGCCCAGAAGAAGGCAGGAGGAGAGGCAAGGTTTGTTCCCACATGCTTCTCTCCAGGCTTTAGGAAAGTCACATGAATCTCCCTTTTTCTCCATGTAGACATGTAGACACTGACCTGTTGTTGCAGTCTCTTTACAAATGCCTGTCCACTGTAAGAGCTAGGATAGCAAACAAATAACCTTTTTTTCCACCCACTCTTGAAGCTGAGTCAATATCTGCTGTTAATTGATCAAATAAAATAAAAAAATCGAGTCAATCTTCTCTATATCTGTTTTCCTCCTCTCCTTACCTTCTTTTCCTGACTCCCGCCTGCACATCCTGCCCTTTCTGTGCCATCCTCCCAAATTGTTTTGAATTACTAAATGGACAGAAAACTGACACAGCAAAAAAATAAGATAAATATCTCTTAGGCTGGGGAACTGAAGTCATTTTCCATGGGATCAGGAGGCTGCAGGGCTGGGGAAGGCTGGGAGTGGGACAAGGGCAGTGGGGAAGGATGGGAATGGAGGCATGGAAGGGGAATTTTCATTCTCTGTGGTGAAGACCTATTAGGTCTGCAGATTCATCCTTAAGTCCCAGTGGTTTCTACCTTTTTTCCTCCCTCTCTTGCAATACTGCATGTATATGTCTTTCCTCACCACCTCCAGCCCCATGGGGACACTCAGAGTTCATACAGGGGCTCAGTCAGCACAGCGATGCCACCGTACTGACAGCAGCACCAAGCTCCAGGGAAAGGGGGAAAGTCAGCTGAAATGTTGAGAGTTCCCAGTTCCAATAATAAATATCCAACAGTGGTATTTGCAGGGATGATGGTGAGACATGGCCAGGCTTTTGAAAATGCTGATCTCTGCATACAAGATGGTGTGTGAAGCACAGAGGACAGGACGATCAACCTCACAGCCCTTTCTGCCCCTTCCAGTTCCTCTCCCCTCACCTCCTCTGAGTGTGTCACAGCCTTTCTGGGGTTTTTTCTTGAGCAAGGTTGAAAATTCTAACCCTAAAAACAGATTTTTATATATAGGCAAGAGGTTTATTGTTCCTAATAGCTCCATATTAGCTGTAGTACATCTAATCCAACCCCTGTCCTTACCAGAACAGTGAATGGCACACAGTTTTTATGCTGCCCCATTACTAATGAGAAACCAAGGCACAGAATGCCAAGGTGGCCACAGTAAAGTCCTGCAGGTGAGAAGTGCCTCAGCAAGGACATCCACCCTTTGGGTGAACATCTTGCTTCTCCATGAGCCTTCCTACCTGCCCAGCGTGGAGCCCAGGATGGGAAAGGCTCTGCCCTAGTGAGCCAGAAATGGTGTGCAGTGCTCCTGTGCGGTGGGAGTACTTCAGTTTTTTCCAATTGCCTTCAAGAACCAGTTGCCTGGGAAGACGGGAGAATTTTGTTCTTGCAGGACTTTCAGCATAACCTAGACAAAAGCCTGTGAGGAGCACAAGGCCCATGTTTGATTCTGCCTGGTGTTGAGACCACATTGGATCTCCTCCAGCTCCAACCCTCTGTGGCTCTAGTGGAGAGACAGCACCTGCCCAAGCACGATGGGGCGAAATCCTACACCTGAAACAGCACTGGCTCTGTATTCCCATCCAAGCTATGTTTTTCCTCTAGGGTGTATTTTACCCCTGCGTGGCCAAGGGGGAGGCCAAGAAGGGGACTAGTGAAGGGACAAGTTGTGCAGGCAACTGGGTGGCAGTCTCTAACCAGGCAATGTCTTTGAAGAATCCATGTATGCCTTTGGCTCTTCCCACAAATCATGTAACTGGGCCCGAGGATTCAGCTGGGCAGTGGGGCAACTTCCAGCCAATACTACATCCATCACTTGAACAACCTGGAACATTTGGGACTGTGATTTAGCAGCTGGTGAGCTACAAGACATCAAAGCTTTTGAACCAGTACCCTAAGTTGTCTGAGTTAAAGTATCAAAATGTTTTCTTTCAATACAGATCTATCTATAAAAGAAAAAAAAAATAGAAAAAAAGAAAAAAAAAAAGACAGTAGCTAGTCAGAAAGGGTTTAAAATAAAACACACTAATATACATAATAGGATCTTTAAATGTAAAAATCTATTAAAATGTCATAATGACTTCTGGTGTGCAAATGATAGCTCTAGCACATTAGTAATATATATTATCAACATGTACATACACATGTGCACACACATATTTTAAAATAGGAACAAATAATAATATGCCATGATGCACCATCTGATGCAGTCCATATTTTTGGCACATCAAAAGAATGACAAAGACAAAATTCCATTCTGTATCTTTGCATTACGTAACTACATCTTTACTTACAGGTATATAAGAACAAAAGCTAACCAGGAAATGTCTTCTTTTCTTCCCAGTAGCAGTTCAGCATTTCTGCCACCCTCATGCAGGGAAGCATCCAAGGTGGCAGGAGCCAGACCTGACTGACATGGGTGCCTGGGTGCTTCTGATTCTGGGCTGGTTTAAAATACAGGTCCAAGATGCTTGTCTCTCCCTGCTTGCCAGGAGCTCTCTGGCATCTCCATGTTTCACTGCTGGTGTATTTAAGTGCAATATGCATTTTTTCAAAACTTTCTATCCATCACCCATAACGTATAGCTGAAGTGTTTGGCTCCAGTACATTTACACAGTAATCAAATCATTAGCCTGGGGGAGGCATAACACATTAATGACTTTAGAAATGTTGGTTAAACTCCAGTCCTGATCAAAGAGACCAAAATTTATTGTCATCCCTCTAATAGCCATGTGGTAACCAAAATGAAATCAATTTGATGAAGATAATTAGGTTCCCATCTCCATCACCACACGCTTAGTACAATTAGGAGGAACGAGGTTCCCCTATTAGCAATATGATACTGTTAGCACAGACGAAAATATTTCAGCAGCTCCAGCCAGGAAACAGTTAGTGAAACAATCTTTTTTTTAAATAAGAGACTGCTGGTTCATCAGAATCCGAATACTCCCAGGAGTGTCCATACCACACACATAGGTCCTCAGAAGAGCTCATGAGCAGACACTAGCAGAGGTCTCCCCCTAGAGTGGAAGGCAACATTTTAGGACCCTGCCTGAGCTGTTGAACATGCATAGTCAGGTCCTGGATCTCCCTCAGGAGCCTCCTCCTGTTCCTGAAGGGCAGTGGAGAGTCATGGCCTGCCACTGGAGTGAGTGGGGTCAGTGGCTTTTGGAGACCCTGCTCACTCTGAGTCAAGTGCAGGGCGATGTCAAGGAGAAGGTCTGCAGGGAGGTTTGGTGGTGGGAAGGTGGCTGCTCCCAGCGGAGATGAGGCTGAGGAGCTGGATCCTCTCCAGCCATCATCAGTCTCTCCCACAGCTGGGATGTTTGCAGACTCTACACCCCACATCTCCATATGCTGACCCCAAAACACAATTATTTTTCTTACTGAGAGGCCTCTGTATCAGCTTAGTGCTGAGCAGGAAAAGCAAATTAAATCTTTGCAGAATAAGAAACCTTCTTCCAGATCTGAACTGACTGAGCTCAGCATTCCTCTCTGAATCAGCTTCACAGGCAGAATACATTAGTGCCTGTGTTAATCAAATAATGGCAAACCTAATTTGTTAACATACTCATTAACAAGTGGTCAAACTGCGTTTCCAATTTTCTAAAAAGTAAAATATTCCATTTGTGAATATTCTGCTAGTACTCAATTTATTCTGACTGTTTGAAAACTTTTGAAATAATTGCATGGATTTTCACAGAAATTACCCATATCTTTTCAGTGCAGAGCTTCAACTGCACAATAAGTATTTTCAATGCCAGCATTTCGAAACAGAAGTGAAGATTAAGTGACTTAGGAACCTAACACTGATTTTTGGTCAAAGCTTTTGAAAACTGCCCTCAAAAGTTTCATTCCCCATCTTTTAAAATAGAAGATATTTTGTCTCTTACGCTACCCTGCCACTTGGAAATAAAAGTCTTTGTATTTCCTCAGATTTTAAAATCCTACCCAGTGGCCATATCTTAAAAGTCAGCTTTCCAACAGGAAATCTTTACAGCATTTCTACGCAATTTCTCTCTTCAGATTTTTGAAAAAAAACTTTTACACAGTGATAGTCCTGTGTGGTGTAAGACATGTGACATGGATTTGGCAACAACACCTATTGACATTATAGTGTGAAGCATTTTATAGATGCAGGAAAGAGAGGCCCAGAGAAATTATCTGCCTAAAATTAAAGCTACTTTATGTCCCTTTTTCTTTCCAGGTGCATCTCCCTATGCTGTTCTCAGAGTCCTCCTTTGGCCCATTTTGGACAAATGCAACCTATGTCTCCATGTCTGAAATCTCCAACAAAGCAGGTCTGGTTTCTGCAGAGAGGTTTTGAGGCCAAGGTAATGGAAACTGGTGAGAGATGGAAAAGGCAAAAAAGGAAAAGAGCAGTATCAGGGAAGAAAGGGCAGTGATCTGAACTAATCCCACTCAGTGACAGTGGTGGAAATGGCCCCACAGCTCCTGACCTGAAGGTTGGGACTGCAGGCATAAGGTGATATAGGCCCTTTGGAGAAAATGACCTCCTAGATCCCTCTCCTGGCCTTGGAAAGGGGTGTGGATTACTCCTCTCGTGGGGCATATACTAGATAATTAATATAAGAAAAATCAACCTAGAGCTATGAAACATGAAGACTTCATATCTGGCTCAGAAAGGTCTTGCTGCTGGAGGCTGGGGGAGTATGCTTGAGAAATATCACTACCTGCTAGACCTGTTCTTGCACTCTTCTGTAAGGGCAACCATCATCTGCTGCCAAAAACAAGCAGTGGGGTAATTGGAGGCATCTGGGCCCAATAAAGCTATCCTGTAATTGTTTTCCATTAGTCATATAGATTAGGATCAAAGCAGGTACCCCCATGGGCTTATCCTCAATTGTTTGGTGGTTTCCATAATATTTTATTAGACCTTGCTAGACCTTGGGGCTGCTGCTTTGAGGGGGTTTTCATTTGGAGCTACTGACCTGTGGTGCAAGCAGGAGATTACCTCAACCAGAAGCTAAAAACCACAGTTTATATGCAAGGAGCTATGTATATTCACCCTAAGTAAATCAGGAATGAAGGCTGTAAAACTATTAGACGCCAAAAAGGTGATAGAAATCTCAAAGAAGAAACTACATGAATTATTTCTGTGCTTAATCACATTCTCTGGTATTCTCAGAGGCAATACTATGATGAATAAGCAGAGCAAATGATCAAAATTCCTGTGTAATGAGCCCTGTGTTAATTGCCCCACTGTCCATTGAAACACAAAAGGTGCTAATGAAGCACACAGTCTCATCATCCCCTGACTGACTTTTGTTAGGCTTCTGTCTAAAAGTTAAGTATTCAGGAGAAACCATGGGTTACAGGGAACTCCAGTAAAGGGACTCGTTTCTCACTTGGAAATGAAATGTCCTTCACCAGGACCTGACCCAAAACAGGCCATTTCAGTGAGGCTGAACTGGTCAGCCAACAACCAGAAGTATGAAATAATCCTCAATTCTTTCACAGGTTAAAAGATGATGCACAATGCCCCAACCCCTCTCCAGCCTTCCCTCCCTTGACACCCTACATGCCACCAACATTCAAGATTTCACAGCAGCAGAAAAGATAAAGGTTGGATTTTTTCTCTCTTTCAGTGGGACAAGTTGTTATCGCTGGGGCTCTGGGAGAGTTTTTGCTGGCTGTCAGACTATGGGATTTAGGAGATATCCATTAAATTAGCTGTAATGCAGACACACACACAGCATATGAAGCTCACCAGGGTTACCACAACCAAGGACCAGGGAAGGCAAGGAGCGTGCATCTTTAGAGCAGAGATTGGACAACAGTGTGGTTCTGGTACCACTGAGCATTTTATATACCCTGCAGGGGAGGGGAAGGAGGGCATCTGAAATTTCTGTGGACCTATATGAAGGTTACTTTGGTCATCTGAACTGAAGTTCACTCGGACTGAGATTTCCTTAATAAACTAATAGTTATTTTGACAAGGTACCTCTGTTTCTCCAGCCAAATGCCCCAAAACACACACTAAAACCTTTGTACTTTTCCCACATCACAGACTGAAGCTGGAGTGAGAGCTCACGGGGCGGGGAGGACGTGAAAGGCAGATTTGGCCACCCTGTACACACACCAGGTTATAGGCTGGATGTCCCCTCAACCCACACTGCTCTGGAATCAGGTCTGGAGAAGCTGCCTTGAAAGACTCAGCCGTTTGCTGTTAGTTAGCAACAGGCAGTAACAACAGTTATCCTTCCCCCTTCCTTTAAAATATTTGAGAACCTAGATGAAAATGTACTTCAAGTGCAAAGTAGTTTCGCTTATAAAGTATTTAAGGCACATCAGTCCAACTCACAGAACTCATTTCAAACAAATGAACAACCTTTGAAAACATTTTATGGACATTATTTCCTCTCCAGCTGAACTTCATCTCTTGAATTTAGTCTTATGTTATGGTCTGATTATTCTCAGAAAGAATTAAATTGCAGGAGGGAAGAAATGAAGGTATTCCCTGGAAATCCTTTCATTTTATTAAAGCCTCTGTTATTGCTTGTGTTGTGTTTGTCCAAACCACTTGTCAAGATTTCATTACCTCAATTTAAAACAGCAGCACTATGTCTAAATGTGGTTATGACTAAAAATGAAGGTACCCTTCAATATTCCCAGAGAGAGTAGAGTACACTGCTTTTCTGGGCTGAGCTTCAAGAAAATAGGCTACAGATAACATACACATTCATCCATCAAATATCACGCTACAAAGCAGTGCTAATGTGCTAAAAGAGAATTTACAGCCCAAAACATTAGTGAGTCAGATAGGAGTTACCCTTTTCAAGCCAGAAATTACTAACACTAATCAGTACAGAACTGATCAAATGCTACATAACATTAAGGGCCACATAAGAGTAAGGCTGACCCTCTGTGAGATTAATGAGCAGCAGCAACTTCTCCAAAAGACCTTTTAAGGAAAGACTAAGAAATCAGCCCCAAAATGCACTGGGGCCAACAAGTCACACCACCTGCCAGTGGACATTGCTGGGCACAGACCACATGTGAAAAGGAGGCTTGGGCTTTAAGGAGATGAGGAAGACAGGTACATCCCAGCACACTACAAGGCAGGAGCAGAGCGTACACATAGCCTGAAATATTTAGAAACAGACAACAAGCTGTCTGCTCAGAGATGGCTTCCAGGAGCCCACACCTTTCCCCTGTGTGACCACTCGCTTGAAATCCACAACAGGTAGGCTCAAGCAGAGCATCCCACCTTGGGGTGATGGCCATGGGCTGGGCAAAGGTGTGGTGGCTGTGGTGGCCCTACACCAGCTCCTGGACAACACACACAGGAATTATGAACTCATCACAGTCTAGCTCTGTACCCTAGGAGGGTCATCACTGTTATCATTGTATGAAATACTGCACAAGAAGTTTTGGAACTCAGAAACTGGGAAAAGAACATTTCAGATAAATGTTTTGAAAAGCCCCATTAATTTAGCTATAGCAGGTGCCCAGTCTGAAATAAAAACATTGCTCCACGTTTTTCAAAATACACTAGAAATTCATTCTTGATCCCTGCGGGCCAAGGTTTATATTTCTACAATAATCATATGCTTCAAGACAAACATTCAACTTATATTTGACATGCACATACACAAAGTTAAGCCACTGCTGGGGATGACGTGTATTTCAGTGTTATTGTTCATGTCTAGCAACTACTTGTTCTTGGTATCAATCAAAACCAAAATTCACAACTGCAATTCTGCTGTGCTCATGCAGTTCATCAAGTTTAATTCTCATTCCCCATGATTACTGAACTTATCATTCTTTCGCTGTAGGAACATATAATCTGTATTAACCACTTACTAGAACTGTATATATAATTATTCTGGTTATTTGAAATACACTGAAAACGTGTGCCAGCACAAAGGTGACTGCCGTGAAACTCTGCACAGCACACAATGTACAACACTTGAGCACAGTCAAGTGTTTCGTTCCCACCTAGTGACTTAAATATGCACACTTGTACATTTTCTTATAGCTTTTGTTATTGAAATTAGCTGGTGCTGGTTTCAATAGGAAACATTCAAATCTCAAATCACCCAAATTCAGCACTGTCCTCCTCCAGCAGCAGTTTTAGCCCCATTTCAGAAAGTCGTCCCAGTTTAACACGTAGTTAAACTGATACTTGAATGCTGGTCAATGAAATTGAATAGTTTATGGACTCCTGGTGGCAAATCGTGGGATATATGAAGGGTAGGAAAAAGGAAATAATTATAAGTAGATATTTTGCTTTTTTAACCACCTGCTTTATGCTAGAAAAACCACGATACCCTCCTATACTTCAAAACTGCCATTTTGTTGTATATATATATATTTTGCCATCATGGAAGGAGATGTAAAAATATAAACTTTTTAATTTAACTTTGTGATTTTTCAAATGTTTCCCGAAGCTCTCCTAGTTACCACTCATTCAACTGGGAACAAGATATCAACTTAAAATTTTGCATATATACTTACAGAGTGTACATGGGAATTTATCTCCTACAACGCTCACCTTCCACAAGCTACACATTGGGTGTAAGGTGGGTGTAGGTACCTATTGCCATCACGATGCCTCTTTTTTGGCGGTGGCTGGAGGGAGGTGAGATGACCTGTGTTGACACAGCACCATCACAGCCCCACACTGGCACATGTCATCAGCCCAGGCAAGGTCCAAGATCCCCGGTGTCAAACCAGCAATATCGTGATTCTGGGGACAGATTGGGCCACACAGCGAGCACCCAGCAGAAAGGTACAGGCAGCAACGCAGGCTATTTCCCTGATCGCTTCACTGATTATAATGATTGTTTAAAGCAGTGATCGAAGCGAGCTGCAGGCATGGCAGCGAGCAAGGCGGTGGGACTGCTGGTTCCACTCAGCTGCTGCTCCTCTTGCTGCTGGCTGAATGTTTAGGAGTTTATCCTGTTTAGGGAATTACAGAGCAAGAACTTGGCAGAGTAGACAGCATGAGACAAAATTGGTCCATAAGTTTACAGGGCAAGGTTTAATGAACTCTTAGAGTCCGCGGAGGGTACCAGTGCCTTAGGTGCTAAACATGTTTGTTTATTGCTCCACCAGTTCTTTGTTAGTTAGAGTCTATACGCATTTTGCCCAACCAAAACAAGTTTTTTGAGGATTTTTTTGTTGTTGCTCTAATTCAAGAGAAGTTTTTTTTATTGGAGATTGATTGGGTACCAAAGGCAGTATTGGAAATATTACTGTATCTGTATTAAAGAAAATCTTCTCATAAAGTGCATGATACTTTTCCACCTACACAATGTTTTTACAAACACAGTTTGGACTATCCAAAAATATCGAAGTGTCTGGTTATTTCCTTTCTGAAGGGAAATATAACACATTTTTGGCTGGACTGAAAAAGATGTTTTGGTATACTTCAAACTCTGTTTCTTTTGGGGATCTCTTTGCTGCTTAGCTAAAAGAATAAAAGACTGTTTAGTTTACTTTGAAAAAACACGTTACCTCAAAAAAACACAGCTTTTCAGGCATAGGTGTTACTTGATGGCTTTGCAAACCATGTTGGTCAACCAAAGCATATAGTTTCGGGTGACAAAGTATTTCTCAAAGAAATATTACCTAAAAGAAAACAAAGAGAAAGGAATAATCTTAAATGAGCAACAACAAACACCTTGGAGTTACTTTCACCCATGGACTTGTGTCACTAACTTCCCACCCAACAATTAAAGAAGAAAAGCCTGAAAAAAACCAGGGCAGGTGCTGCTGTGTACTCTGTGTTACTGCCATGCCTGGGTAGATGTTCTGTACAAGCTTTTTTACCTGTTTGCATATTTATAACTGCAATGGTTCCAGCAGTAAAGTGCTCAATTCAGGCCTGTGCCAGCCACAAAGAGATTCATCTGAGATGTTGGAGTTAACATCTTCTGAAGGAGCTTTGGGGTCATCCCAGCTGCCTCCAGCTGACCCCAGGTGTCCATCTGAGCAAGGCCTTCCTGGTGGAGGGATCTCACCTCACTCTATTATGAGTAGGTACGGATAATATTTCTTTGAATGAGGCTCTCCCCATGAAAGTCAAACTGGTTTTAGCCAAGAGCCTGAAAGACAGGAGGGGGTACATGGCAGGGGGAGAGCCTCTATACATTTCCATACAGGAGTCTTACCTATGCTGGGAGCTCATAGAAAACATGTCTTTCAAGGGAATTTGAATTTTTAACATGATCCATTCTCCCTGGACAGAGGACCACCCTGAGGAAAGCCCTGTGCTAGACAGGACACCCCTTAATTAGTCCCAGCCAGCCAAGGCAGGGAGAGCCAGTAGTGGGGCCAGAACTGCCCCTGGCCATCACCTGGCAGGTAAAGACTCCTTGCATCTCAGCATCTCAGCCTAGCTTCAGGCATTACCTACATGTATCTAGAGGGAACGAGGTCCTCTCCAGCAGGTACTACAGGCCAGTACACTGGGTCAGACTGGCTTTGCTGTCATGATTTATTTTCTGTGAACAGCAACAGAGCGGGGCGTGCCAAGTCTTATCCTTCCTCAGGTCTGCAGCACAGCCCCGAGCAATGCAGTGTCTGTTCCAGACCAATGTTATCTTGATGGAAGTAAGGGCTAAGCCCTTTCTACCCACCTGACAAATTAAAACAACAAAAAAAAAAACAAACCCAAAAACAAAAAACACCACAAACCAAAACAAAAAAACCCAAACATTTTAGTGACTCTGGAAAGAGAGTTTTGTTCCTGACCTATGAGAAACTAAAGGGTGTAGAAGAGTTGGAGTAAATAATTTACCTGATTATATTTTACCTCAGCTCCTGAGTTGACCCGGGCCACGGAGTCAACTTAGCACCTCATCCCACCAGCCCCTGGACCCACCACCATTTCAGCCCACCAGCCACCAATCCCATCATCATCTTGTCCCATTAGCAGCAGTGCAGGTCCAGCACAAAGCAAACACCAGCCTGAAGCCCCCATCTTGTGGACACAGAGGAGGGGACATCCTGGACTTGATAGCTTTCCATGTTTTTTGGGGGCAGAGCTATCCGTTACATGGAGTAAAATTATAGCCAATTAATCAACAGATGTCACTACTATTTCTTTCAGGAGGCAGGTGCATATTGGTGCTAGCTAGCTGTCCTACACAAGGACAGATGTCTAGGGGATCTTTACTTCTCTAGGAAGATTCATATTTGGGCATCCGATGTGCACAATCCCACCCAGGCTAGCATATTAATTATAGAATAGAATCATAGAATATCTTGGGATGGAAGGAACCTTTAAAGATCAGCTTGTCCAACCCCCCTGCAATGAGCAAGGACATCTTCAACTAGATCAGGTTGCTCAGAGCCCAGACCAACCTGATTTTGAATGTTTCCAAAGACAAGGCAGTCCGGAACCTCACTGGACAGCATGGGCCAGTGTTTCACCACTCTCATTATAAAAAAAAATTTAATTCCTTGTGTCTAGTCTAAATTTTCTCTCTTTTAGTTTAAATCCATTACCACTTGTCCTTTCACAATGGGCTCTGCTAAAAAGTGTGTCCTCATCTTCCTTACAAACCCTCTTGAAGTACTGAAATGCCACTAGAAGCATTGGGCCCTTCTCTTCTCCAGGCTGAATAACCCCAGCTCTCTCAGCCTGTCCTCACAGGAGAGATGCCCTCTGATCATGGGGCATCATTTGGGGCCCTCCTCTGGACCGACTCGAACAGGTCCGTGTCTTCCCTGTGCTGAGGGCTCCAGAGCTGGATGCTGTACTCCAGGTAGGATCTCTGAAGAGAGGAGTAGAAGAGCAGAATCACCTCTCTACACCTGCTGGCCACGCTTGATACAGCCCAGGGTACAATTGGCCTTCTGGGCTGTAAGCATACTTTGTTGGCTCATGTCCAGCTTTCCACGCACCAGTACCCCCAAGTCCTTCTTGGCAGGGCTGCTCTCAATTCCTTCATCTCTCAGCCTGTATTGACACAGGGGGTTGCCCCAACCCAGGTGCAAGACCTTGCACTTGGCCATGTTGAACTTCATGAGGTTCATACAGGCCCACTTCTCAAGCTTGGCCAGGTCCCTCCCAATGGCATCCCATCCCTCAGGCATGTCAACAGCACCTCTCAGCTTGGTGTCATCTGCAGACTTGTTGAGGGTGCACTTGATCCCACTGTCTATGTCATTGATGAAGATATTGAGCAATACTGGTCCCATTATGGACCCCTGAGAGACACCACTTGCCATTTGGACACTGAGCCATTGACCACCACTCTCTGGATGTGACCATCCAACCAATTCCTCATCCATTCAACAGTCTACCCATCAAATCCATAACTCTGCAATTTAGAGAGAAGGATGTTGTGTGATACCATGTCAAAGGCCTTACAAAAGTCCAGATAGACAATATCTGTAGCTCTTCCCTTATCCACCAGTGTAGTCACTCCATCATAGGAGGCCGTGAGGTTGTTGAGGCAGGACTTGCCCTTGTTGAAGCCATGCTGGCTGTCTTTAATCACCTCCCTGCCTTAGCATATCTTCTAAGAAGTTCTGTTCCATGATATTCCCACATATAGAGGTGAGGCTGAAAAGTCAGTAGTTCCCTAGGTCCGTCTTTCTACCCCTTTTAAAAATAGATGCAATGTTTCCCTCTTTCAGTCACTGGTGACTTCACCTGACTGCCATGACTTTTCAAATATCATGGAGAGTGGCTTGGCAACTCTGTCATCCATCATCCAATTCCCTCAGGACTCCGGGATGCACCTCATCAGGTCCCATAGATTTCTGTATGTTCAGGTTCCTCAGGTGATCATGAACCTGATCTTCTCTTGCAGTGGTAGGGACTTGGCTCCCCCAGTCCCCATCTTGCAAATCCATCCAGTTGAGAGACACTGCCAGTGAAGACGGAGGCACAAATTGTTGAGTACCTCAGTTTTCTCCTTGTGTGTTACCAGTTTGCCAGCCTTGCTCAGCCAGGGGAGTATACTTTCTTTGACCTTCCTTTTCTGGCCGAAGTAACTGTAAAGTCCTTCCTATTCTTTGCACCCCTTGCCAATTTCAGCTCCAGTCTCTGAGAAAAGCTGGAAAACATCTAGCTCTGAAAAGCAACAGAAGCTAGTGTATATTTAATTAAAATTAGATAAAAATGAGATGCAATTATCAAAAAGCAAAAACCTCTGTGCCTTTGAAAGAGCAAAAGTCTGTTTATACTATTACTTTCTCATAACTGCTGTGGGGTAAAGGTTAATGGAAGAAGACCAGGTGAGCCAGGGAAAGGAAGGCTCTTTTCTTCCCATCAGCACATCTAAAATCATGCTACATTCGTAGTTGTTTTAAGATATTTTGTTGATAGCATTTTTCAAAGCAAAATACCACCACTGCCCTGACAGACCAATTATATTCCCTTACAATGTCCTACAGGCACATGAATTATGAACGAACAGAGTATCGCCTAACTCTTCAGACAAACTAAACATACGCAATTTTTATTTTTTCCCATCTGCATATCTTGGCGTGCCCTCTGCTGGCATTTACTCCTAATGACACATCACCGTGTGCTCAAACATCCCTCACCGGGCTATGCCTGGGGCCAGCAGCTCTGCTCACCCAGCCAGAGTTTTTGATAAATGCACATGATACAAACTTTCTGGAAAAAGAAGAAAAGAAAGGCAGGGGCATGAGCAACAGCAGAGCTGTGAGATGAAGGCATGTCTTGTGTGGATGCTGAAATTGCTCTCCCCGGCCCTAAGCTGGAGGCTGCAGGAAGGGCAGACGGGGTGGTTGGAGGTGGTGGTCAATTGTGCCCACCCAGGAGCTTGTCAACAAGTCTTTAACGTGGGTAGGGGAGATGATTTAGTGGCCACCAGGCACTTACAAACACCATCTTCTGGGACAAATCAGACATGTACCTGTTGTCCTGCCACAGCCAGAACATTTCTTTCATTCCTCCCAGTTTTTACATAGTGTGCTGCTGATTTACCGTTTGAAAATTAGTTATATTGAAAAATGGAAAGATAAATACAAAACCCCCAAAATTTAACCTTGCATATTATTTATTAAATTATGCAGCTCTAGGGGCAGTGTCAGAAATTTCCTCATTTAATGTCTCTTAAATGCATGTAGATTCCTGAAGAATTGCTGATTTTAAAAACAATGGCATCTTTCAGTTGAAAGGACCAGGGAGCATATGGGCAGGAAACTGCAATCTTTTCCCTGCAGAGCCATTCCTAATGAAGGAGAAAAGACTTGTTTTCTTCCCAAATAAGAAAAACGATCTGTCTCTGCTCTCAGATACCCAGCCTAAAGCTGATGCTGGTAATGGAGCTACATCAGTATGAAATCAGTGTCACAGAGAGGAAATGGGTTCTCTTCTGGGGAAAGTGGTGTGGCCCTACAGTGGCACGGCGCTCTTGGCATGTGGCACATTCTCTGTGTCAAGCCCTTGGACAAGAGTTATACTCAACACATCTGTGAATGGCAGATCACTCAGCAAGCATATGACACTGTCCCAGTGCCTGCAGCTTTCTGATGATGGCCAGAGCACACCTGCAAGTCTGGTAATTCACCAGTGTCTCATGGACCCAAGAAACAAAGGAGAAGCCCCATCACTTCAAATCCCCTTGGCCCAAGCAGTCAGGTTCCTTTGGGGCAAGGAGCTTCCTTTCACAGCACATAGGTACTAAAAACCCCATGTTCTCATTTGTTTTCTAACTGCGGCTCCACAGGTCCCCAGAGGAGGATCTCAACCAGGTCTTCATGTCCCATGTCCCCAGATTGGGGCTGACCCACATTTGCACCAATGGCTGAATGTCATCCTGAGAGTGATCCCCTTCATCACTGAGCTATGGGGTGCACAGATCCACAGCCCATCTGCCCCAGAGACAAAGTGCCTGTATTGGACACTCCAGCTCACCAGCCGTGGTCCAAACACACCATAAGGGGGTTGACCCTGTCCAAGAAATTAGGATGTGAGAAAAGACAACTAAAGACATGAGGAATAGAGGCAGGAGGCAACTAGGCTATGCTGCCTCTAACCCCAGCCAGGGGAACAGCCTACCCATTGTGCTGCAGAGAAATCACTCCACGATACCAAATATTTCATGTAAATCCCCCTGTTTATTGGCAGTTTCTTCAAGTCAAAAACTGCACATTTGATGGAACTACAGGGCTGAAAATCTATACCTTGATACCACTGAGCTCAGCCAGACTTTTACCATGGTTCAGTTCTCAGGATCAAGGTCTGCATCTGCATTTTGACATTGTTTGTTTCCAGCAAGAGCTCTGTAACTTGTTGGCAAGACTGTTGGTGTTTAGAGGTCATTTGTTCTGTTGCATCTGGAGAAGAGGAGATAACTTTAAATACTTGTAATCAGCTTATTAACAAAGTGGATCAGAAGTTAGATACCATTTCTCCTATGGTTTTATACTTGTAAACTTCAGGAAAACAGGTTAGAGGAAAAATCAAAAGGATATTAACTAAAGATCAAGATCAAATTAAGCCGGATTAAAATAGCTCTGCATGTTATCGAGTATAACACAAGGCTGTGTTGCAAGGTGGAGTGGACGTTCAGATAAATTAATCTTTGGCCTTCGGTATGGGAAAATAAATACAAAGGCTATTGACAAAGCAGTTGATTGCAGCATCACAGAAGCTGCTTAGGAAAAAGTCTGACATGGACTTGTTTGCTTGTTTGGCTTTACCTTTCTCTGCCCCCTTCAAGTCACTTTGAGACAGGAAGACAATGACAGAAGAAAACAATCTCTGTTTTGGTGAGGGAGGAAGGACAGTGGATGAGGATATCTCAATGGTTGTGACTTTCTAGTGGGAGAGAAGAAATACGTCATATTTCAAATACAGTTCTGGGTGGTTCAAGGTAAAAACTGAAACGAGCAGATGAGACTGTTGGAGGCAGTTGATTGCTGAAGGCTTGTTGAGGCCAACAGCACTACATGGCGGGATGGGGTTTGGAAGAACTGGAGCATGTTTGGATACTTAAGAGCCCAACAAATGAGATAATTATAGAAATATAACATTAAGCATAGCATTTCTAGAGCACTCAGAGCGATGAGCAGCAGTACTACAAACATAGTTCATGCTTTCTTCGGGGAGGCCTCATCCCTGGTGAGATTACCCAAATGAGTGTTCATCTTTCCGGCAAAGCCACTTGTAATCAGTAACAGAAATCAGTTTCTTTGGTAAGGGGAATATTATGCCAATATTTCTTAAATTTCAGTTATAAAAAGTCTTAAAGGAGTTTGGGGAAATGGGTCTTTTTTTTAAAGTCTTAACCTGATTTCTCAACTTGTGAAAACACCAGTCAGGATCTGCCTGAACTGAGACTCCGGCTCACAGCCTTCTCTCAGATAATTGGGTGCTCCTGCCCCTGGGTATCACTGTACTGAATCACATCAGCTCCTGCAAAAGAAAATTGGCAAAGATACAATGTCACTCTCCCTGTCCCACAGCCCATTCCTCCTCCTCCCTCACAGATGCTGACTTTATTCCATTTTTTAATGCCATTTCAGATACAATAATTGACACAAGATCAAGATACTTTGCCTCCACCAATGTAAAATACAGAATCATGGAATTGTCACAGTTGGAACGGACCTCTAGAGATCATCTAGTCCAACTCCCCTGCTAAAGCAGGATTACCCAGAGCACATCACTCAGGACTACATCCAGGCAGTGCTTGAAGGTCTCCAAAGAAGGGGACACCACAACCTCCCTGGGCAGCCTGTGCCAAGGCTCTGTCAGCTTCACAGGAAAGTTTTTCCTCATATTTGAATGAAACTTCCCATGTTCCAGCTTGTGCCCGTTGCCCCTCGTCCTGTTACTGGGAACCACTGAAGAGTCTGGCCCCATCCTCCTTCAACCCACCCTTCAGATACTTATAACCATTAATAAGGTCTCCCCTCAGCCTTCTCTTCTCCAGGATAAAGAGTCCCAGCTCTCGTAGCCTTTCCTTGTAAGGGAGATGTTCCAATCCCTTAATCATCTTTGCTGCCCTTCGCTGGACTCTCTCCAGTAGTTCCCTGTCTCTCTTGAACGGAGGAGCCCAGAGCTGGATGCAGTATTTCAGTTGTGGCCTCACCAGTGCAGAGTAGAGGGGGAGAATGACCTCCTTCAATTGTTCACTTGCTGACTTCAACAAAGTTGCATTTTGTGGTCAAAACCCATTTGCAGACAGATGTCTGTACCTCCTCTCTATCACTGTCTACTTTTACACTTGTTTTTAGGCTCAGAAGCCCTTGGTTGCTCATCTGCAGGTGGACATCTGTAATCCTACTCATCATACAGGTGGTTTCTCAGAAATATGGCCATGGTTTGAATGGCCCTATGAATACATGCCTTCAGATTTGATTTCCTCAGTTCTGCTCATAATGGCAGAACTGTGGGAGATGTACTTTATATATATATATATATAAACGTATCTTCAGCTAAACTGTGTTTCTTTTTCTGTGCAATAACTTATACTATGAGTTCTGCACAGGTAAACGATTGTTGCATGAGGAGCAATGAGCATCTGAAAGAACATGTTTATTTACTGATAAGTTGTTCTATCTGGAACTGATGCAGTGTAGCTTTAGTTTTGCAAGTAGCCAAACTCCAAATAGCCTCATAATTTAGGAGGGAAAATCAGCTCTCTGGCTTCCTTATATTTCAGTAAGCCATGCGTCTGTGTCCAAGAACTTTTCAGTGCATTAATTCAGCAGCAATAGAAAATATATATAAAAAATGGGGTCTAGTTTTCAAAAAAAAAGGCATCAAAAATGAAGTTTTCTAGATCCATATTTTGGTCCACAAATATGATTTTCTGAACTACTAACCACTTGCCAGACTGCACAGAATGCTGATGGGAGCTCAGCGCTTCTGAAAGTTGCGCCACTCAATGACAGCATCCAAATTTTTGACAGCTTTCTGACACAGACAGTTTTCACAAGCTTCATAAAACATAAAAGGCCAAAACAACACGCCCTGCAATTATCCACACTGGAAAACAATTTTAATTAATCATGATATCATCACTACTCCCACTACCCTTAAACTGCTGATGCAAAACTTTGATTTTCCTTAATTTTTCTCCCTTTTCCCTAACACTTTCATTTTGTAATTCAAGATTTCATTATACTATCAACCTGATTTCAGTGGTGTTTGTTGTGTACCGTATCAGTTTTTACCCTTTCTCGCTATTACGATTTACTCCCCTTGCTACAGCTCAGCAATTACAGCATCAGAGGACACACATTGCTCCACCAAAACACCCAGGTTCAGTTTCGTGTCTGTACAAGACTGATCTCAGTGACACAGCAAAGATCGAGATCAGGTTTAAAAAAACTATCAAGAAAATTAAAATCAGATTCCTGCCTTTATCCAAATTAAGGACTTAGCGGAAAAATAATTAAAAGTATTAAATGCTAAACTTGCATATGTTTAGAGCATTAAACTGATGAAAATAAGTAGTTATTTGCTCTCATCTCTCTTTTCCATAAGATAATGGTTTTGATAAAGGCACAAAATGCCACGTTTTCACAAGACAGAGGCTGTCTGCATTCAGAGAAATATATTTTGAACAAAAGTTATGGACATCAACTGGAGTTTGATCACTGAAACCAAAAATAATCTTTTTCCTACTTTTTAGCTCCCTTCTAATGTACATACCATCATGAACACTTTGCACCATTTCATAAAAGCACAGAATCGTCTAGGTTGGAAAGGATCTTTAAGATCATGAAGTCCAACCATCAACCTAACACTGACAAAACCACCACTAAACCACATCCCTCAGTGCCATGACTACCTGTCTTTTAAATACCTCCAAGGATGGCCATTCCATCACTTCCCTGGGCAGCCTGCTCCAATGTTTGATAACCTTTTAGGTGAAGAATTTTTTCTTAATATCCATCCTAAACCTCCCCTGGCACAAGTTGAGGCCATTTCCTCTTGTTATTTGGGAGAAGGGACCAATCCTCACCTGGCTACAACCTCCATTCAGGCAGTTGTAGAGAGCAATAAGGTCTCCCTTCAGCCTCCTTTTCTGCAGACTTAACAACCTCAATTCCCTCTGCCGCTTCTCATAGGACTTGTTCTTGAGACCCCTCACCAGCTTTGTTGCTTTCTCTGGAGACACTCCAGTACCTCAATGCCCTTCCCATAGTGAGGGGCCCAAAACTGCTGCTGAGCACAGGCAGACAGCCAATCCCCTAGTCCTGCTGGTCACACTATTCCCAATACAAGCCAGGATGCTGTTGACCTTCTTGGCCACCTGGGCACACTGCTGGCTTATATTCAGCTGACAGTCAACCAACATCCCCAGGTCCTTTTGCCCTAGGCAGCTCCCCAACCCCTCTTCTCCAAGCCTCTAGCACTGCATGGGGTTGGTGTGACCCAAAATCAGGACCCAGCACTTGGCCTTGTTGAACCTCATCTCATTGGCCTTAGCCCATCGATCCAGCCTGTCCAGATCCCTCTGCAAAGCCTTTCTACCCTCAAGCAGGTAAACACTCTCACCCAGCTTGACGCCTGCAAATTTACTGAGGGTTAACTCAGTCGCCTCATCCAGATCGCTAGTAAAGATATTGAACAGAACCGTCCCCAGGGCTCAGTCCTGGGGAGCACCTTTCTATTTAGTGGAAAGTCTGAGTACTTATATTCTATGTGGAGCACTGAGCCACCTTTCAGGAACTCTCCAAGATTATACACAGCGCTTCAGCTGCTAATTCAGGCACTTGGATTAGATGTTGCAAGTGCTCACCAGCCTCACCTCTTCACCACTGAGGAATGGCATGTCCTGGTGCCAAGGAATATTCTCCCTCGGAGGACACCGAGCAGCACTGGTACGTTCTGACCAGGATTTACAGTCTGAATTAAATGGGATTTCCTCTGTAAGCTCCTGCGAATTACTTATGTTCTGAAAACTATGACCTGTGGGAATTAGAAAAGGTAACAACACTACTTAAAAATAAAATATCACAAGGTTGAATAATTTTTCAGTGACATACTTTGGTCTCAATGGAGCATTAAATAAAATTTCCATGCCAGTCTAAAGAGCACACTGTGATGCGTGACAGAATGGTTCTCCTGCAGCTTATCTTCAGGTTAGAACAGACTTCCAGCTGAAACCGCTTATTTATGCATGTTATTGACTCACACTGTTTTTTGGGGTTTTTTTTTAAAATAAAAGGAGATAATTAGGCTTCAATATCTACTTGTCTTCAAATCTTCTCCCCTCAAAATGCAAATGGAAATGGCCTTTTTAAGGGGTATATGCAATTTAGATCATTAGACTTAAGGAGGTTACAAGTACCACAAATTTAAATCAGGTGCAATAAACTCCAACTTGATTTGAACTCTTTGAGTAAAATCATCTAAACCAGGGTTTGGCATTCTATCTGAATCCAACCCTCACCTCAGTTGTGCCACCTTATGACCTTCATCTTTTATTTCTGGTGACAGCAACTAATGCATTCTCCAGAGCACCAGCTCCTGAGGATTCAAAATGCAGCAATAAGGGACCCTAAAGCATACTGATGGAAACCACTGCCTGCATAAAGCATCGGTCTACTCATGTCAGTCTCACCTCTGCCTGGCAAGATCATGGAGCAGATCCTCCTGGAATATCTGCTAAGGCACGTGGAAAATAAGGAGGTGATTAGAGACAGCCAACATGGCTTCACCAAGGGCAAATCCTGCCTCACAAAGTTGATGGCCTTCTATGATACTGCCAGAAACTTGGCGGACAAAGGCAGAGCAACAGA
The DNA here is from genome assembly GCA_013398155.1 of Pedionomus torquatus. Taxonomy (NCBI): domain Eukaryota; kingdom Metazoa; phylum Chordata; class Aves; order Charadriiformes; family Pedionomidae; genus Pedionomus; species Pedionomus torquatus. The sequence goes on along the minus strand of VZRU01017229.1, from coordinate 128,779 downwards.
CACCATCTACCGAGACTTATGCAAAACATTCAACACTGTCCCATATGACATCCTGGTCTCAAAATTGGAAAGTTGTGGATTCGATGGATGGACCACTATCCACTCAGTGGATAAGGAACTGGCTGGATGGCTGCACTCAGAGGGTTGTGGTCAACAGCTCAATGTCCAAGTGGTGGCTGGAGACAAGTGGTGTCCCTCAAGGGTCAGTACTGGGACCAATACTATTTAACAATTTTGTCAGAGATATGGACAGTGGGATAGAATGCACCGTCAGCAAGTTTGCCAATGACACCAAGTTCGGTGGCATGGTCGACACGCTGGAAGGAAGGGATGCCATCCAGAGGGACCTAATGCAAATTGTATGAAGTTTGACCAATCCAAGTGCAGGGTCCTGCACCTGGGATGTGGCAATCCCAGGCACAATCACAGGTTGGGCCAAGAATGGCTGGAGAGCAGCCCTGAGGAGGAGGACTTGGGTGTGCTCATGGATGAGAAGCTCAACATGAGCCGGCAGTGTGCGCTGGCTGCCCAGAAAGCCAACCATGTCCTGGGCTGCATT
>VZRU01017229.1:111738-126121 GCA_013398155.1 Pedionomus torquatus | reverse complement strand
AGAAAAAAGAACAAGCTAACAATCCACTATGATGACCTGTACAATAAAGATACTAACATACATTTTCCATTAAATACCTTCAGCTTCCTCACTGTTATGCTTCAAAACCATTTCTAAGACCCCAGTTTCCCTCTAAATTACTCAATGAAGCATTCACCATCCCATCCCATTGCACTCCAATGCCTGTATATGTTAGTTAACAAGAAATCCAATTAACACATCTGCCTTAATGTCAATATAAAACAGTGCTAGAGAGGACATGAGCACAGCTATAGTTGCACAAAATCTTAACAATGATATAAAACGTTCCTAATACTTATCCAACCCACCATAAACTCCACGATTCCCATTCCAAGAGGGCACCCTTGGTTTCCCCTCACCCTTCATCCAATACTGTGATATGTCAGACAGAAAGGGGCAGTATCTCCCTCTAGCTAAAAAGAAGTGTCTGTCTGAAGTAGCCTTTTTGTTCTTTTGAAGATGTCAGCTGCCACCTGCATTTACTTATGCAATCAGCAGCTGTGGTGTAACACCCTGCTGCCAATGCGAGTAAGGCTAAGCACAGTGAGGAGCAAAACCAGAGCAAGACCATTTGAGAGAAAGAAGGGAGACCTGTGTTCATGACTCCCTTTTGGAACAGAATAGAGACTGCAGCAGTCCTTGCCACGGCTGAGAACAAGAAGGTGACAGATGACATATACTTACTGTATTGCTCCATTAGCTTTAAGTGTTAATTATCTTAAGGATCACATTTATTATGATTGTCTTTCCTCTCATGTCAGAGATAGTACTTCAGCCAGAGACCAAAAGTGCTTTTTTCTAGGCTACAGAGAGATTCAATGCATCTTGACCAACATTCATTTTTGAGGTAGTACTCATTTACTTTGTATTGCTGGCTCAAAATAAAAATACGGGAAGTGAACACGAAAGAATGCTCACCCTAGGTATATATTAAAAAAAAACAACAAAGCAAAACAAAACAAAACCAAACCCCAAAACACTATATCCTTTCTGGGCAGATGACCAAAAAGAAGCAATCCTTCTTAAAAAGGTCAGCTCACATTCACTGGTAAAGACAAACTTTCATAAATGGTTTATAACAACAGCTATAAACTAAAGTGCTTCAAAATTTGCTTGACTAGATTTCAGTGATAAGAGTCATAATATTCTGGATTTTTGCTAATATGAAATGCCATGAAATTTTAGAATCACTTTATATAAGAAGGGCAGAATGAATATTTTTCTTTTTCAAAACAAAATGTACAAAAAGCATTCCAAATAAACCTGGCAATCTATACCCACTACAACTTGCTTGCATCTTCTTTCTCAAATCTACTGTTTCTCTAGTAACTGGAATAAAAATGGAGTTGAAGTTGCACTATACTGCAGCACTAAAAAAAGTATTCCAAATCAGATGCAACCAGGAAAATGTTTACAATCATACAACTAGTGAAATTCACACTTCATTTCAAAGTTTTAGCCCTGCAGAATCTTTGTAACACAAGGCAGATATGTAGAGTCATGAAAAAAATGTAACAGACTGCTATACGCTCTCTACATTAATTACATAAGTTTCACATTTATCTTCACAAACGTAATGCCCTACCGTGTATCTATTAAATGCTAAATAACTTATGAACATTTATGTGCTCTATGCAACAGTGAACATATTGACCAGTGGATGCCAAAAAATATAAAAGTTCATACACGAGACAAACTAATTTTAAAAAAAAAAAAAAATCACATTTTCTGTACAATTCATGCAAACTGTGCACAATGCGGTAACAAGAACAACATTTGCTAAAGTCTTCGCTTGAGGAAGAGCTTTTACAGCGGTAGCAGACCAGTATTCAGAAAAGTCTGCAGAAGTGTAGAAGTCCATGGCAACATAAAACGCAAAAATTCTTCCAGCATTTCATTTCTCTTGTAACAAAGCAGGGATGTTGATGTTCCAGCCAATAGCCTGACGATCAAACCCACAAGTGAAGAGGTTACATATCGGATGGTCCTCGCTCCACGCCGTGCAGCAAACCATCCTCCTGTGGCCCTGTGACAGTTCATGAAACAGCAGTTAGTACCTACGAGATGTTCTGAAAGCTTCTGTGTCAACTAATCAGCGCGATTCAAAACACAAACCTGATAATGCTCACACTAGTTTTCACAAAAGATACTTGAGATTCCAAAAGGTAATCGTTACTTTTACCTTCAAGGTAAAAATCTTTATCGCAACGAGACTCCTTAACGCCAGCACCAGGTCCATAATGACAGGAGCAGACAAACAGGTGCATCAAAACCTTTGAATTTTCAAGAGTATGTTTGCTATCCAATTATATTTTATTTACAAGAGCAAATAAAATTTTATTTTAACCTTTTTTTTTTTTTTTTAAATAAAAGTGATCTTAAAATGTGGAGCTACTTGCTGGCAACTGCTTTGTTATGAAGCACAAGTTCTTGAACCCTCGCATTCAGAATTCAGAAATTCTACAGCAGAAAGAATGCCACAGTGAAGAAAAGGAATGACTTATCTATTGTTCAAATCCAATAGTAACAAAAGTGCCCCAAGGATTCTAAACAATAGTTAAAGTTAAAAAAAAAAAAAATTGCCATGATTTCAGTAGTGTATGCCTGAGTGGGAATACTAAAGAAAAAAATAAAGAAAAAGCAAGACTAAACAACAGATCGAAAAAAAACCCTCTAAACTAGAAAAAGACTAAGTAATTTCTAAAATGCCTTCTTAAATTCTGTCGAGTGGCTGAATCCACCCAAAAAAGCTCACTGAAGTGGCATAATCCAATTAACTTCACTGAGTGTAATTTGCTCCATTAGTGATGCTTGCCACACCACATGGACTACAAATGCACAAAACTTGATGGCTGCAGTAAGGACAGTTTACTACTTGGTACCAGATATCAAGAAATTATCTGCATAAGCAGGGAAGAAAAAAAAAATAAAGAATCATCATCAAATCATAGAAGGTGAGCTCATAAAACTGACCCTAATTCTTCCTTTTATGTTTCTTTATGTAACAAATTAAACACCACATAATTGAAACAAAACAAAATGTTAAACCGCATAAGTCACTTTTCTGACACAATTCACATCATAACTTTAAAACACGTTTTAAATGCTCTTACACATTTTTTCCATCTCATAGAGAAGGCAGACATTAGAGTTTCACTTTAGTAAGCAGAAAAATTATTATGAAATACAGTTGAAACAGCATTTACAATTCTAGTTGAAAAAAAATTAAAAAATCAAAATATGTTTCTCATTTGCGTGCTGGTCATCTTCAATAACTAACAGCAGCATATTTGAATAGACAGCATCTGTCAGCATTTGTCCATTTTTTAAACTAGAGAGACTAAACCCTAGTTTTAACCTTGTACGAAAGAAAAACAGGCACATTTTAAGGCTATAAATATTCATTTACCTGTCTATTACTGCGCGGGAGACGTGCTAATCGCACACCTGACATGTCAAATAATCTAACCTGTCGGTTGTCATGCGGAAGGGCAATGATTCTTTGGCCAACACATACGTTAATCCTGCAGAGAAGAGACAAAAGGAGGTTACGTACCAAACAGTGAGCCTGGCAAATAGAATTTGACAGTACAAGTTTAAGCTGATGAGAAGCGATACAGCTGAGTTTTTCTTAATTAGAGTTCACAAGTGGGAAAAAAAAAACAGTTTTAAACGATTAAGGTGTTCCCATTAGTACTAGATGCTCAAACGGTCTTTATATCTCCATCCCATATAAAAAAAAAACAACAAACGTCAAAATAGCAATACCATGTATTTACTGAGAATTAACATTGACTGTATCTGCATTTTATAAAACCACTTCAGACCTTTTTCAAAATCTCAACTTTAATTGTAGTGACTAAAACTAAATGTATATTTAGTGAATTAAGAAAAATAGCAACTCGGAGCTGCACTTACCTGTTAACTGCAGAGTCCGTACGGATTGTTGCAATAGGAGACCTCATGTTTTTCAAATCCCAAACTTTTACAGTACGGTCATCACTACCAGAAACAACGTTGTCCCCCACAGTGAAAACTGCAGATGTCACAGTGCTAAACAATCAGGAGCAAAAAGAAAGATGTCAAGCTCCAAAGCTCTTTATTAAACTAGCATCTGATTTCAAGTTCTATTTTCTGTTCCTGTATTTCCTTTAAAATATGTAACTTGCCTTTGCTTTTTGTTTTGGTTTTTTTTTTTTTGTTGTTTTTTTTAAACAAAGCAACCTGAAATATTAAAACTCCAAGTGGGAATTTTAGAATAAAAAAATATTCTTACAAGAAGCTGTGTCACTTAAAGTATACAGGGTTTGACTGGTCCAAGCGCCAAGAAAAGAAGCCCAACAGTAGACAGTCACTCCAGAGGCATCTGTCATATTCCACTGACCCTAACATCAGTGAAATGTGTCCAGTCTCAAAACCTTAATTCAATTTTGAAGTGGCTTATCAGACAGCCACAACTGAATCAGTAGCACACAGTACTATTCTTCCTCTCAAGCAGTCAAGCTCTTTTACTTTCCATCCAAGACTTCTGTAGAACTATCTCGGGCATTTGCCCTTCACAGCACAGACACTGAGGAGATTCGAAATACCGCATCCGAGATGTAGCTGAAGCTATTTTGTACCCATCCCTAAACATGCCGTAATACAAACACTGAGATTTCACTATAACTCTGCTAGCAATAGCTACAGCAATCTAATAATTTTTAATTGTGTCTTCTATTCCTATTTCACAAGTAGCTAAAATCTGAGAGTCAGATAAAACAAAATGGCAAGCAGTAGTGATAAAAAAAATGATCAAACCGTTCTTCAAAATTTACCCATTATGTTTATAAATGCACACGAGCAGCCAGGGGAAGTCTCCCAAGAGTATTTCCATCAACTACAAGTGCAACATAATACTTTCAGAAGACACTATATACAGAATTTTCAGAATGTCATTACCTTTGTATTCTATACTCTCAGAGAACAGTATACTGCTGAGATCAAATCAATAGTTCTCATGATGATGATGAGGTGATTTATTATTTTTTTCAGTCTTTTACCTATAGTTTTATATTAACCAATTAAAGTTTTTGTACTACTATTTTCATTTTAGAACCACATGAATTCTCAATTCAAAACCATTTATTTTCTGACCACACAACGTAACAACAAAGAATTTTTTTCTCTCCCTAAAATCATTAGGGAAAGCTTCTCAACTCCATTTCAACAGATTTGATGTAATGACCTATCTTGTAACTTGGGTCATGCACATCAATTTCTTAGAATTTAGTAATTTTAATTTAAGTTGTCAGTTGCTACTGTCACTTTGGTTGTTCTGCAGAAATTTGAATTCATGTCCTGTCCAAGCTGCTGATTGAGATTAGCACTAGCCAGGTCACAATGGACCAGTTTATGAAAGCCTCTTAATTTAAATTGACACCAAATTAACATTTAATTAGGATGAAGGCCCACTTCATTCATGATACCAAGTTTCCTAATACATGATTAGAGTGCAGCTAAGCTACCAGGGACATGATTACAATAAGACCAAGAGGTCTTCACCTCATCTTCTGAACTTTGTGAACCAAAAGTCAGAAAGTTAAGATGTACATGAAAGGCCACAACTGATGAGGTCTCCTTCATCAGGCCCTTCCACATTTGGGAAGAAAACTCATTTACGTAGCCAAATTACTGGAGAATAGGGTTGGTAAGGTATTTAGCACAGAACTTGTCTTCCACCTGCTTGGCCTTCATTAAACTTACCAAAGCCTGTATTTCTTTCCTCACTAGCTTTTTATGCAAGCTGCAGAATACCTCTGTAAACTGCAAAACACTGCATGCTGCTGTAACACATTTGAAAAAGCACTGTTTGTAGGTTTAAAATTCACTGTTAAATCTCCATACTTAGCACATATGTTGGGAGACTTCCTTGTGCACAATAGTATAAGGAATTAATGTCACAGAAAAGCTCCAGGTGAGCAAATAAAGAGCATTTTAGTATTCTGCTGCCAAAAGCCAGATCTAATCTCTTTTCCCATCATACACTGTATTCCAATTACAGCTGGAATATGTTGTGAAACTCTTTTAAAATAACCCTCCAATTTTGGATCTTTTTTTTTTCTTTGATAACTTAAAACACTTTTCAGGTTTTTTTGCTCTCATATTGGTTTTCCTTTATCACTTATCACTGTCAAACATCGTTATTTCTTTGACCACAAAGGTCTCGATTTATCACCTTTCAAATGAAAACTTTTGAAACTACCATGCAAACAGAATGCCAACTCTAGGTTAGCTCAACCCTTTCCACTCTTGTAAAAACAAGACAACCCTCACAAGAAAATGAAAATCCTGTTCTCTACTTTCACCTCAACTATACATTCAGATATTAATGAGTACCCTAAGAAAAAGCTTGTAAGAAAAAAATGTGATGAACTTTGCTCTCTGGCAACTGGGCAAGGGCTAGAAAGGCAAAAGGAAGGCTGCTGAGCCATTATTCAGTGACACCTTTAAAGGTGTTTCATAGTCTTAGTCCCCTGCCTGCCCTCCCAACAGTTCACCCCCGTAAGACACTGCAGGCTGTGATATGCACTATTCACAAGCAGACGTGACTACAAAACCAGTCTTTTTCATAAAGAGCTTTGAATTCAAAGGCCAGATACAAAAGCACTTCTTACTGAACCCACTGTTTACGATCAAGAATCCTGGCCACAGTTTCAAAGCAAACAGTATATGTATATATATATATAGCAGATAATAAGCTTTAAGAAAAATGAAACAATATTCTTCTAGGGGAACCAATGGACACACTTGATTCAGTTCTCAAAGAAATCTCATTTTCAAAATAATATTGCAAGCCTAGAAGTTTTAAGTAACTTAATATCAAGTCTAGAAAGCCCAAAAGCAGTATCAATTCTCACAAATCTGAAAACTCTGGGGAGGGTTATCAGTACTTGATTGTCAACCAAGTAAAGGACAGGTGGTTTGGTTTCATAGTTGGTTTGGGTTTTTTGTTTGAGTTGATATCTAAAACCACATACTTTTAAATTCAAGAACATGTACACCACCACTGACTTAAGAAAAGCATGTGCTCATGGGTTTTCTTATAGGCTACAGACTGTGCTTTGTCCCCTCTGCTATTCTAATCCAGACCATCTCTTAAGGCAGGACAGATGCCTTGTATTTCAATTGTGGGCTTGTGGTTTTTTTTAAATTAAGACAAAATAGCAACAAGAAGAAAGACCTCTTCCTACTTATAAACTAAAACAGGATTTCAGCCCAATCAAGGGGGGAAGGTGAGAAGAAAGGAAAGCAAAGTCGGTGGGGGGAGAAAGAAGTTGGCAGAACAGTGAATATAAAAAGTTTGCCTCCCTAACCCCCCACCCCACAACACACACACAAAAATTAGCAGAGTGCTTTCTACACTTTCATGGGGCTATTTTTACTTTCTGTTTATACTAGTCCTCAGTTTGTTCTAACTCAGCAAAACCTGTGTTGAACATCCCTTTGGCTAAATTAATAAAAAGCATCAACAAAAGATCATCAGACCCTTTGTTAATGGAATGCTAGAATACATTAGGCTTTTAATAACTCAAAAAGATGACAGGTATTGTAGGACATTTTAAAAAAAAAAAACAAAAACAAAACCCTGGCAAAGAGGAAGCAGTCTTACGACACTTCAAACCGTGGGTCCCACTGGGAGTTTGGTGAGCTACAACTGTTCTCCAGAAAAGCTTCAGCCCCCGCCAAACCCCAGCAAAACTCATTTATCTTATGGCAGGGTGCAGCCGAGCGTGTACTTCCAGCTGACAGCGTGGCACCTCCTCACCACACACCGCTGCCCGGCCTCCAACAGCCCACTCCCGCCGTGGGTCTCAATCAACAGAAATTCTGTAGCGCTAGCACTCCTCATTAGGCTGAACAGCTGTCTCCCCAGTCACACTGAGACACAAAACTGTTTTGCATAACAATCTGCTGAAATTTCACACATAGGGGAAGGGAGGGAGGGAAGGGGAAAAAAAAAGAAAAATATGTTGAAAAAGTTGGACCATGAAATGCTGATGCAGAACACTTACTGGCAATGCACCAAAAAATAAAGTTAACACTGTTGTTTCTATTTTGATTTGCAACCTGCATTGGAATTTATCATTGAAGACTTGGAGGCAACGTGGTTGTGTGCCAGCAAAAAGGCATTTATACATAAGCATTATTCTGTGGCCTGGGACAAAATTACGGACACAAATGGACTAAAACAGAGTTTTCAGAAAAACTTGTTCAATGTACAACAAACTGTACTTAAACAGTAAAATCTGACTGTTCAAATATATATATATATCTTTTTAAGTAGTCCAATTCGGGAACAAAACCTACAGAAGCTTTATTTGGGACAGCATTTCCCGTACAAGTGTCCTCTCTTCTAGGGGAGCAAAGCGCATCCCCACACAGAGCAGCCCGTAAGGAAATCAGGACCCAGATCCAGACAACAGTTTATTCATATTTAAGGGCAAGAGCTCTGGCCACAGGAGTACCGTGTAAGGAACACACAAACACCTCCACATCCGATTCTGCATTCGGGTTTCAGAAGTACGAAAGGCACCCAATGCCACAAAGAGCGACACACACAATTCACGACGTCTGATTGCGGATTTATCTCCCAAATATCAGCAGAACGTTTTTTCCTCCATATTGTGAAATGGTAAGAACAAACCATGAAGGAAATAACAGAGAGAAGGGGAATTCAGAGATTATTGCTAACACTGAAAAGTCATTAATTTTAAGTGTTTAAATCAGCAACGTCTATTCCAGATATATGTGTTTCATGACATTCAGAGAAAATTGATGGTATCTCTTTTTCCCACTATCTTTCTTAAAATAACAAAATGATACAGGATTGAAAACAATCACTAGCTTTCATGAGAATTAGTCAATGGCAAGTTAGTAAATTAGTTAAGGTGCAAATATCTTTAAAAATCAATTCCATTGCATTTATGAAGGGATTAAAAGAGGCCCATTTATCCTCGCTGCATTGCTGCATACCTTGTGTAAGCTTTAGAATGACACCACCCTATAAAAGGTTACGCTCTGCTCAAGGAGATACAAAGAAAAGGCCTTTGTCTATGCTTTTGCGGGTCATTTGGAAAAAAAAATAAATAAAAATCATAGCATTTTATAGAGCATGCATTCAAGAATGGAATTAAGATTCTCTCCATCTTCTGTGGTGAAGCTTAAAGCGCTCATAAGCAACTGGATACAGATTTATTGCCTACATCTTCTTTAAAGTGACCGACAAAACCCTAATAGCCAACACTGATAAACTTTCTATTCACATACCCCATTTCCCAAAATAAAACATGTAAAAGATTTTTTTTTCTTTCACCTACAGAGCTTTTCATTTTAAGCACTTACTCTTACAGCCTATGGAGCAGTCTATTCATTTTTTTGTATTTCTTCATTAATTAGGAAGCAATTTTTACCACAAGGACATTAGCCAATAACAAAAGAAAAGGGTCAAGAACATAAAGGAAACAAAACTACCGAGAAATACTATCTTTCAAATTGCTTTTTCAGCACTTTGACAATTCCATGACAGTGCTGTAACTTTCTTTACTTGCCAAACTATTCAAATACTGACAGACAAGTAATGGCTATAGAATGCATCACTTTCCAGAATTTCAGAAGAGTTGATGCAGCACACCCCTCTCCATTGCAAACTGCACAGGACTGGTTATATGGTAGACAACTTTAGTAAGATAGAATTTGGAATCCCAAAGAGTATTATGTATAACAAAGCCTCCTTGAACTGATTTTCGCTGTTATATCTAAGTTTGTTCCTTCTACAGGAAGCAGGAATTAAGCTTCAGGGAGTTTTGACCACTCTCTTAAAACAAATATAGCGAAAAACAACACTTCAAAACAGAGGCAAGTCTAGCTGTCCTTACTTACAAAAAATACCTGTAGCAGTTTACAGAATTGATATTAGAGAGATTAGAGAGCCTCCTCTCCTAGTCTGATGACAGCTGTAAACATTTTAAGTTGTATACTAGTTACTGTGGCTTATGAATGCAGTCATGGTACATTTATGCACACATGGTAGCAACAGACTAATAAAATCGTTTTTTCTATTTTTTTTTTGAGATATTCTCAGCATGTGTTATAAGAGATGAATGCATCTATTGAAAATAAAACACCCATCAAAAACATCTAAAAAATAATAAATTTACAACCTTACCACTATAAACCAACTTATATCAAACGGCAAACAAATATTTGTCAAAACTGGTACAAAGAGGACAATAAGACAACCTACTTGTGAAACTTAATAGCCAGTAATAGCTTTGACTGTTAGCTTTCTATCCACTGTCACTGCAATAAACCTTACAGAAAATGGCATACTCATATCTACAAAGAAAGAGGAATAAAAGTACATTCATTTGTATACAAATAAAAATAAAATGCTTGCCAGAATCACAGAATTGTCTAGGCTGGAAAACATCATAGCATTTGTTTTCCTTCATCCTCACTGGGACAAGACTAAAGTCGCTGTAACTTTACCTGTACAGGCTAAGATTTTTTTTAAGCTACAAATGGTAAAGATGTCCAATATGAACATTCTGGAAGGCTCTGCACATCAAGACAGACCTCAGCAGTACTCGAAAAGACAGAGAAACTTCTCAATCACATATGCAAGAGAACATCAGCACCAGAGCTGTTCCACCAGGTCACCAGGCTGGACAAAGAATGGCCTTCAGAGCCCCAACAAGACACAGCTGTGCAGGGATCAACAAACAAAAGCAGAAGTGAAGCTGGAGTGAAAATTGCCACGTAGATGCTTGAACCTTTTGCTCTTCAGAGCACCACCTGAGTTGAACTTGAAGAGTTCTATATAATAAACCCTAAATTCAATAATTTCTCAATAAGAGAACAGGTGGTATTATACATTATCAAAAATTTTAAAGCAGATGGGAAGGTGGTGTTGGAATTTGAGTCCCCAATATAATTTTTGGAGGCTTTAACTCAGGAAATCAATTTAATTAACACGCAACAAGTAAGTGTTTGGTTGATAATATAAATGTAACCTTTTCCCAGGGCTCTGTTAAACATCTCATAGAGGGATATGACTGGTGATTAAGAGTGTTCATGATATAAAATGCTATTGGTGCACACACAGAATCAGACAATAATAAAGTTTTATGTTTAAGCAAAAAGCAGCATAATTTCCACAATTTCCACACTATTTCATTATTTTTTAAACAGTAGAGAGAAAGTAGTGAGACAAAGTGGAGGTATGGTAAACTTAAAAAAAATCATGACAAGATATTTTTATCACTATGAGAGCAGAGCAGAGGCAAGTAAGCTTCATACTGAAGAGACAGTACGTGACTGAACTGAAACAGTCATATATGAGAAAAATGTAAACAAGCAACATTTACAGATTTGGAAACTTCACTAGGAAGATGCAACTTCAAAAAAGACCTGAATGTATTTTGAAGACACAAAGAAATGCAAGCTTGAAGCGCAAAAGTACTACTAATGTACTAAACTTGGTCTTTGGATACATAAATTTCAAAACATACTGGGAAACACACTTTGAGGCAAAATAGGTAACTTATAAAACAGAACAGGTAATTTGTAGAGAATATAGGAAAATTTGATAATCACCTAAGTATCTATTATTATATGAAACAAAGCTCTTCAAGATAAAATCCAGCAGCTAGAAGCTGAAGCTAGGCAAACTCAGACTAGGAAGGCATAAAAAGTTTAACGGGGAGGTCAACTACACACTGGGATGAGCAACGTACAGAATTTACCAAGGGCTAAGCTGAAATCTTTATCATTGGAAAAACCTAATATACAGTTGGCAATTCTACTAAAATTACCTCCTAATTCATAACAGGCATCAGTGCATGAAGCTTGAGACAGATATGCTGATCACAGCAGATCCCTCTGGCCTTACTGGAGTATAATTTGTTTTCTTGGACTGACATAGTAGTAGCCAATAAGAAATATTTCACTTTTAATAAAGCAAACCATCATATGCTCAGAACACCAAAACAATCAGTGATTTTTTTAGACCAGTCTCAACATATCAGCATCGTTTTGTTATGTTTTTTAAAAGATAATGTGCCCTTTTGTCTAAATCTTAAATCTAACTCACTAAGGCTACTCAAAAGGAAGCTGAAATTAGATCATCCACATGTCTTCAGTACGCTAACAGACACAAAGCAGGGAACAAAAAACCTGCATTTCTGAGTAGGTTTAAAGCCTTGATCCCCTGCCTCGCATTTCCAAAAATGGGAACCTGATCTTGGTGGCAGGAATCCCACGCTGGATGCAAAGTTTCGGGAGGTAGAAACCATCTGGCCTCCCTCTGCCCCCAGGGTCAGACCCTGCCAAGCCCCGTGCTCCTCTCTGTGCATGGGACCACGAGCATGACATTTCACAGGAAGCCTGCGTCACACCAGCTGGGAGCCTTCATCAGCGCTGACATCACTCTTCAGGTTCCAGTTCATTTCTACTGTGCTAAGCATTGGGCCCCAAGAGGAGCTTTACAGCACTCGAGACAGAAAGGAGGGCCAGACAGCACCAGACAGGACACAAGGGACTGAAACTTCAACTCCAAGACAAGTTTCGCTAGGATTCAATGATGGCTTAGATCTCTTGCAAGAAGGAGCATTGAGACAGAATAAAATTTTGGGTGCTACAACACAATAACCTGTATGTCGGCCTCACAACAGAGATGTTTGGCATTTAATTATATCAGCTCAATGTATTAGGAGTTGACCTGGTGAAATCCACAGGGAAAAAAAAAGCTGTTCTTTGAGCTCTAGACAGCTAATCATTAGGGACTAAGTAGCAAGAGGCTGTTAAAGTTGAGGACTTCACATCATCAGTGCTAATGACTGTAACATCCAGTTTACAGAACCGATTCCAAGAGCCTGCCTGAACATTAAAAACCTGACAAATTCTTCAAACAGACATTCAGGAAACCCAAAAAAGGTCTTGCGTATATGTATTTTCCGTGAACAGAAAAAACCCAATGCCTTCTATGCTGCTTAATGTGAGAAGATTGCTATAGAGTTGATTTGAGAGGAATTTAAAAATAGTCTACTAATATGCAGTACAATAGTGGACCAAAAAATAAAATCCCTCAAATTATGTCTTGACTGCAAAATACCAAGCTCCCATCTCCCCTCTGGCTGCATTCCTCACTGAAATATTTATCTTTCAGAACAGAACACCTCTTCAACAAAACAGAGCTGAACAACCTTAGCCATTAAACAGTAAAGTCAATTTTGAGAATCTTAAGAGTGTATTTGATTTTCTTGAAAAAGTCTCTGTCAACACTAAGAACTCATGCATTCAAAGAACAAGATGAAAACACAAAATACAACAGACAAATATGAAGACAATTAAAAGCTGGAATAAGAGTGACATAAGAGGTTGCTCAAGGTCTCTTCTGTTAATAAAAAAAACAAATTCCCTGAGACTTTGTAGGTCTCAGAGATAAAGGCGGAAATATCAGCTAACAGCTTCTGCAGTATGCAGCATCACCCCAGATCTACATCATCTGGTCAGCAAACATATGGAAAACACACTAATGTCAAACATGTTCCTGTTCTCTGAAAAAACGTCCTGGGACAAGGCAATTAATTAGCTCAGGAAAAAATGCAAGCAACAATGGACACAAAAAAATTCCAACTTTTACAAGTCATTCTAGAAAAAGTAATAGAAGAGTACAGAAATGATGGCATGAAACAATTCTGGGATGCAGGCCACAAAATTAATCTTACTCTTCTATCAGGAGAAGATTGATACTTATATGGGACGATTGTCATGCACGAAAGAATTTATCAAGTTGAGGAGGCTGGAGCTGTGGAAGTTTAAAGAGATTTTACTTTATATATAGATTAGCCAACAGCTGGAAAAATGAGAAAGCAGATACTGAAACTTAGTTACAATTCAATAAACATTTGTGGGCTTTGTTTTGAGCTAGGATTAAAAACTGTATTTTATTCTGAAGAAGGGAGGTGGAATTTGCTTCAGAAAACAGCCAAGTTCAAACATTCCCATATCTTTTTAAAAATATTCACTTCCTTGGATAAAGTATTTCAGAGTCACTCCTGCATTTTCCAAGTATCAAAGCTTTGACTAACAGAAAGATAAGTCAACATAACATAGATTCATGACTACATTTGACCATGTTCAGTAGCAAGTACAAAACTGGTAACTAAAACCACTACACCAAAACCATGGTTGTGACAGAACATGGTAATAAGTGCCCTTATTTTAGTTTCTTATTTCAGTTACAAATTAGAAGCTTTAGCTTAAAGTATAAAAAAATAAAATAAAAAATAAAAAATAAAAAATAAAAAATTAAAAATTA
>VZRU01017229.1:82075-111582 GCA_013398155.1 Pedionomus torquatus | reverse complement strand
CAAAAAGAGCACAGGAACTGTTTTGTTCAGATTAGCAACCAGATACACTTATACTTTTGGAACTTGCAAAAACCTGTGAAGAAACCGTCACTTACTCTGTGTGGCCCTGAAAGACATTCACAGAATGGATAGAAGGATCTCTGAAATCCCACAGACGGAAGGTTGTATCGCGTGATGATGTCACCACAAGACGTTGTGTGGGATGTGTACAACAATGTGTTAGCTCTTGGTCATGCCCTACAATCACAGATGAGAACATGTAAGGTAATGAAAATAAGACTTTTCATTTCCACATACAGTTGGAATGAAATGCTGATGACTTTTTTTCTTTTCCCCAAACAGTAGAAGAATAATAATAATCATTCTGAACTCTACTGTTAGTACTGTGGTAAAAGTTTTGAACTGTATTTAAAAGAAAAAAAAAACAACAACCAAACAAAAATCCCACACCTCACATCATCACTAAGTAGCGATAGACAATCGCTACTTAAGATGTCATGAACAGAGCAAGATCACTTCCCAAGAATGAAAATTTGACTACATTCAGTTTAAAAACAACTACTGCCTAGGACATATTGCAAGCTTAAAAGAACAGAAATTCATCCTGAGGATTAAAAAGGTTGGAATTTTAGAAACCATTACAATCTTGAGCAGCAGCTCAAGTCTTGAACGCACTCACATTGTAGTCCAGAGAAACACCTTGCTTTCCCCCAATGTTTTGATATCTACAAATAATCCCACATATAAAAATAAACCACCAATTTATCTTTTTGTGATCAAACAGATACCTGTAAGAGAATGGACAAGTTCGGAAGTCTCTACATCATACAGATTTGCTGTCCTGTCCCAGGAGGCTGTCACAGCTTGCTTTCCCCCAACAAGCCAGTCAGCTGCTATGACCACTCCTTGATGGCTTTTGAGTGAAGTTAATGGGGCTCTGACAGTGGGACAGTCACTAGAACCATCTCCATCTCCATCAGGTTCATCTTTATCTGAGAACTCAACTTCATCTTCTCCAGACACTTGCTGTAAAATGCAAGAAAAAAAAATATTTAGAATTAACTGGAAGGAACATCTATAAGTTACATTTCACACTGTAAATGCTTCTCAATCCCCTTAACATGAATGCGTGTAACTTAAATCTGTAGAGTGTAACCCACTTGCTGTAAAATGCAAGAAAACTTAGTTGAAGGAATAATATCAGTGAGTTAAACACAGTTTTGATAACAACTTCATTTTAAAAATCTCTTCTGAACTACCAAGCTCTGAGTATCTGTTCCCTTTACTATCTGGTAAGTCTTTTCATATACCCTCTACTGTATTATTCTTGAGATTCATTGCAGCACGTGTATCAAGGGACTTTTTTTTCCTTTGAGTTTTTAAGGGTAGGAAGCCTCTAACAGACTGTTAATCTTTTGGAAGACGATAATTTACAGCCATGCTTGCATCCATTAGAATCAAAATCATGACGTCAATATTTGTCTGCTGGTTGATAAACAGTCATCACACAGTGCTGATGTAAGCTGGATGCAAAATAAATTCTTTTGCTATACCATGAAACATCAATCTCTGAACCCTTTTCCACTTGCTTTTCTTTCATGATATCTGGATGTGAAGAAGATAACATTTGCACTGCTCTTTCAAATTGGAAATGCCAAATCAAATAAACTGAATCAAACACTTTCCATTCAGAATTCTCTCTCACATCATATATATCAATCTCTCGCCCTTACTCAGCTTACTGAGAAGCTCATGCTTTGTTTTCACAATTTAGTAAGGGTGCTTTTAAATCAAATACAGCATTTGACAGTCTACAGTAAACACTGACTACATGGAAGCCTGGAGACAGCAACATCAGACAGTGTGATGAGTGCTGGCAAAGGTCAGTTAGAAATCAATAAAGATACAATTAAATAAATGCCAAATATACAAGTCTTTACCATGAGTTTTCAATTCAGAGCAACTATAGCTAACACAGGTGCCTCAGTAAGTTAAGCTACAAGAATTTAACTAGTTTAAAAGGAACTTTATTATCATTTATGATTTAGATTATTACAAAAAGAACTCAAAAGTGTTTGTTTTGTTTACTTACACATTTATTACCTTGAACAAAAACTCAAGTAATGTACTTGCAACTGCATGTTCTATTCTGCACCACAGATCCTTGAAAATACGAAGTCTTTTTTGTAAGAAAGCTGAACTATATCTCTTAAACTAATACCTTAAAATCCCACCTTCTGCAATCCTGAAATCATGTATTTTTTTTAATTATGTGTTAATTTAACATTCAGTCATATCATAAAACCTGTATCTGATGAAATTGCTGTGCTATGCAATTAGTTTAGCCGCAGTAAGGTGATTGCTTACATTGCAGTCTGCAGTTGGCTGAGGTGTAGGCAACTGTACTATGTATCTCCAGATGTGAGCTGTCTGGTCTCCAGATGCTGCACAGGGAGAAAAATGGTAAAAAACCAAAGAGATTAAATATGAGCATTTCCGTTGATAATAAAAACACGCCTTAACATCACATTTGGCACCACTGCCTGAGTTGTATCTTTTTCTAAGAGATACCATTACGACCTTTTTGGTGAGCACATCTCAACATCAATGGTTACTTTCCTGGCTTTAATACTAATAAGAACATAACTTGTTATGCAAAATATAACTAACTATTAATTAATCATTCCTATAGTGAAAGCATCCACTTAAATACTACATATCAGAACACAAATATCACTGCTGTTCTAATCTGTGATATTTGAACAAAGCATTTAATACATCAACAGGTGCCATCTTTCATTTGCTCTTTCTCAAGATACTGGGGTTCTTCTCCCTTCAACGATTTCTTTCATTAAATGTTTTTGTGTGTGGTTTTAATGACAAACCCAAAAGAGCAAGTGTGAAGCTATTACGATTCTGCCTTAAGTGACACAGCTTAATTAGCACCAGTTTACATCTCAGAAAGTACCATCTGATTTTGCAATAGACTCCTGCATTACCATTTAAGGAGAAACTCAAGATTCTCCTTGTTATAGACAGAACAAACATGCTCTAATACCTAGGGGTACATTGCTGAGAGTTCTAGGTTGAGGAGAAAAACAGTTTGTTGTAAGAATACACAGATCTGGCAAGTGCAATGTATATGAAAGCACTAGGGAAAATATCTAATAGATCAAGTAAGAAGGCTACAAGAAAGGTCAACCTTATATTATTTCTGGTGTCAGTATTATATAAATAGGAAGATTTCTTATTTTAATCAGTGCTAAATCAATCAAGTGACACTGAATAGCAGGTTCCCTGAAAACTTTCAATGAAAATACTTTGCAGAACCATCTCTCAGAAAAATAACAGAAGAACAAAAATCCAGTTACAGACAGCTTTTGCTTGGTTGGTTTTGTTTCGGTTTTTGTAAGTCAGTTTATGTAGCAACATTGTTTACGGCACTGAAACAATGGCTATAGTTAGCATAGAAAAACAGGAAACCCAAACAGCCAAACTTAAATTGTTGTTAGCCGAGATAGAAAACATTCTACTCCCTGTTCTTCCTTTGAAGTGATCACTGTAGATGCAGAAAGCAGCAGTGTTTTACTTTCTAACCTCAGTAATAATTATCATTTTACACTGACTTGGCAGCAAATTGAATCCAGATCTCTTTAATCCCAAAGCTAGTGCCCTAATTGCTGAACCATACAAACCATACTATTAACCACATTAGACAGTTTTCAAACCTGAAGCTGCATTAATGGTATTCTCAGTCCTGAGATCACCTTTGCCCTAACAGTCATATTTTCAAGCTGTTTTTTTTCTGCACACTTTATATCACAATATTCTTTTCCTTTACTTCTGGAAACATCACGGATTTTGAAAGGGGTAAAATAGAACAGAATAGACTATTTCAGTTGGACGGGACCTATAATGATCATCTAGTCCAGCTGCCTGACCAACGTAGGACTAGCCAAGTAAAAGCGTACTATTAAGGGTATTGTCCAAATGAGTCCTAAACACCAGTCTTGGGGCATCAACTAGAAAGCCTCTTGGTTAAAGAAAGGCTTCCCAACATCCACCTAAACCTCCCCAGTACAGCTTTGAACTATTCCCACACGTCCTGACACCCTGGATCCCAGAGAGAAGAGCTCAGCACCTCCCTCACTGCGTCTCCTCCTCATGAAGCTATAGAGAACAATGAGGTCACCCCTCAGCCTCCTTTTCTCCAGACTAGACAAACCTAAAGTCGTCAGCTGCTCCTCGTAGAACATACTTCCCACTCTTTCACCACCTTCATTGTCCTCTTCTGGGTGCATTCAAGGATTTTCATATCGTTTTCAAATTGTGGGGCCCAGAACTGCACACAGTGCTGTCGGTGAGACTGCACCAACACTGAACACAGTCGGATAATCACCTCTCTTGACAGCCTGATGATGCTGTGTTTGATGCACCCCAGATTGTGTATGGTTTGCCCTCCTGGCTGCCAGGGCACACTGCTGGCTCACATGGAGTGTGAAGTCAACTGAGGTTGGACTAAAGGGTCCATAGTTCCCTGGGTCTTCCCTCATGCCCTTCTTGTAAACTGTAATAACACAGCTCACAGAGACCTTCCCAAGCTCCCGGGACCTTTGGTAGATGTTTGAGAAGGGTCCTGCCACAACATCTACTAGCTCCTTCAGTACTGTGGGATGAACCCCATCATACCCCATGGCCTTGTGAACATTCAGCTGATGTATAAATTAAAGTGTCTGTTTTGGAGCAGGTAAGCACAAATAACAAACACAGATGGAAAGATCTAACTCTTGATTTGTTATGTCTTAAAATATATCAATAATTCAAGCAACAAGTATACTGACAAAGAAGTAGGGAAAGGGGTTACAACCAAAAAGAAGCTAGGACATTGCACTTATTTTTTCATCTTGATTAATATACTCAGCATATGAAAAAACTCTACATACCTGTAAGAGCCACTTGCTCAGTTGGGTGAAACTTTATGGAGTTTACTGTGGGAAACAAAAGGTTTAAGGTATACTAAAAGAATTATTTGACAATGTTTTATCATTAAAAACATTAGAAAATGAAGAAGTCGAGTTATAAGTAATTGTTTGTAGTACAGCAGCCTCTTAGGTTAGATAAAGCAGAAAGATATTTTATTTGAGTATATAAATCTGTGTAGTACCAAGGAAAGCAACTGTAGTTAATTAGACGACAACACATATTTTCTAGCAAGTTTTTCCTGGATCTAATAGAAGTGTTTCATGTTATAGAGAATACACAAACAACATGCAAAGAATCACATCTGTAAGCTGTAAGCTGACAGGAGATAATGCTCTGGACTTCTATAGAGAGAATTTAATTATTCATAACTACATCTAACATAATGAAAACTTACAACATATGACCATCAACTTTCTGATAATTACTTAAGATTGCAAGAACAAATGCCTAAAAACCTAATGCAAATAATACAAATTACATTTCAGTCCTTTCAGTCCAGCAATCATAAGTAATCGAAACATGATTGTTTTGAAACAGACCTGCAAGAATTCTGACAGCCTACAAAGCTGCTCTTCATTTTTTATTTCAATGCATCAGATTCAATTACTTTTCATTACTACGCACTTTCATTTGCGGAATTAATAAGCTTCTTTTCAATAGTTCTTCAAGAAAGAACTTGGAAATTAAGTAAAATAGATGTTTATGTTGTCAGGAAAGCGTGGTGTAATGAGTCTAAAAAGATACTCCTTAAATTGTTCACACTAAACTAACTCTGCTGCGTGCCAACTGCTAGCACCCAACACCTTTGCTCCATTTCAACTCAATTGTCAAACATAAACAAGAAGAGAAAAATTTACATGAAAAATACATTCTTTTTAATACAGTGTATATAATTTTATAAATTATATTGTGTGTATAAATAAATAAATAAATAAATATATATATATAAATATATATTTTATTTAGTTTACACACAACTGCTTACATACAGGTTAGAGCTTTCTTTTATCCAAATGGTAGTTTTGAAAAAATAACTTGGCATGAAAATGCAAATTATTAACTCATGTTTGAAATCTCCAATGGAAGTTAAAGGCACCCTCTCTGGGGAGAAAGCAACCTGAGTTATCTAAACTAATGTCAGTGTTAACTGTTGTTTCTATGCATCTATCTATTAGTATCTTTGTGCTGGAGAAGCTAGAAGTCATACGGCAGGAGAAAAAAGTAGAACTCATGGTTGAAGCAGCTGACCACTCTCTGAAAATTTACTTTTTTGTGTGTATCTTTGTCACAGAGCTCACAAGATGTGCTACCCGAGTTACTTAACCAAACACACCAAATCAATAACTGCATTCCTTATTTTCTGAGTGCATGACTCTACACTCCAGGGTATGATCATTGGTCTATAAAAAGTGATACTACACCCCATTATGAGACAGAAGGGGGCTAATCAGGTGCTTGTCAAATTTGACACCAAAAATTAAGACTAACATTGAAAACACTCACTGCACTGCACCTCTCCACCTAAGGAGGGGTTTAAAAAACACTGTTTCTGAAATATTCACACTGGTATAGGGGAATACAATGCATATACTGAATTAACTGTCTTCAAAACAAGATTATAATCCTATGCAAAAAATTATATATGGGATCATGTATTAAACGAAGAAGTACAAATAGATGATCACCCAGCAGTTGTACTTCGTATCCCAAATGTAACACATCCTGCAAACCAGCTGATTTCTGATTACATAAACTTCTCTTGTTCTGCATATGCATGAGACCTCAATGAGTTCTGACATTTAACTCACGAGTATTGTAACTGCACCTGTAAATTTCTTTATATGGACTTGTTTATTCATTTAGCATTTATAGAGCTGTCTTAATATGCATTTCCAAGAAAGAATCACATTACAAAACATTCTCTACATGAAGATTAGTGGAACTTCCCAGTTGACTTGTTAATGGTGCTGGCAACCATGCAAGTGAAACTGCAATAAACATTTTTGTAGTTGTCAAAAACACATTTCACCCTCCCACACTGTTTCCAGTTTTCTCAACATGCCTTTATCTTACCTGATCCAACATGCCCTACATACTTGGTGAGGCACTTCCCTGTTTCTATGCTCCACAGCAAAGCAGTGTGATCTATAAAGATAAAAAAATAGCTGTAAATATTGTCACAAACGTATGGTTTTCACTTTTAACCAATTCAACGAACAAGTTATCATCAAATGTAGAGCATATCATATGGAATAAATTTCTAGTGTAGAACAGACCAAATCCTCTTGATTATCACCTTAAAGTATAAAAATCTCCTATCATTATAATTTAATACACATCTCTCACACGAGGTGAAGGTGCCGTCCCGATCAAATTAATTTGCAGTATGTATCAAAAGGTAAATTCTGCTTTTGTCATTTTTCCTAATGTGTTTATACACTTATGCATACTGCTCCAACTGGGTGCCATGAGATTCAGAAAGAGCACAGAAAGCACTCAGTGGCAAAAATGTCCAGCAGTCACTACAAACAAGAGTTCGATACGCAAACTATTTACTGCCTGCATAGAAGTCCCAAATGCATATGTGGCCCAGCAGAGCACTAAAAAACCCTACCTAAAGGAAATTACTCCAAATGTGATGCCTTACCCTGCCACACCCCAAATAAGTAATTAATGTAAGTACATGGGGTGAACCCTAGTGCTGCAACGGAGAATGGTGTTTCTAAGTTAAATCAGAACAAAGACAAGATACTCTGTGTAAAGGCAAAATGCACCCTTCAGTGGACACATAAAAATCTAAGTTCAGTTTGCTAAGCGGAGATTTCTGGTCCGTAACATTTACATGCAGTACGTGTCTCCAGATTCTGTTCCAGCTTCACATACTGTCACTTCTAACTGACCAATTCTAACTGGTAATGGTTCATTTCCCTAATAATTTTTGAAAACCACACAAGCCTCTAGGTTGATTTTTGGAGCGTAACAGATTTAGTGACTTACTCATTAGTACCTGTTCCTTCTCAAGTGGGAAGGAAAGGAAGCCAGTGAGTTAATAAGAACCAAAAATTGAGATCTTTGGCTACCCCTACATATCCTTAGGCAAAAGACAGATCAATGTAAGAATACAAGAATATGCAACTATAGAAGTCTACAGCTTCTATAAAACAAAGGCTAAACAACAGTATGATAGAAGGTGGGGCTCTCTGTACACAGACGTTTAACGCTTGTGCTTCAAGCAAGGGGCTCCCCAACACCCCATTTACACCATCCAAGAGGGGAAAGCCAAGTAAGGAGAGCAGGGCCTGCATGGAAGGTAACCGGCACATACATTGGAAAGATCAAAAAAGATGCCTGAAGCTTACAAAGGTTAAAAGCATTTTAAGGAAACTCCAATTTAAGAATTTAAGAATTTTTCAGTTATTGAACTTCTTTAAATTGGAGCTCAGTATTTCAGTATGCTTTTGATCTACATTTGCTACACTTCAGGGACCGAACTAGAGTTTTCTAAAGATTCAAGCAACACAAAACTTTACCAGCAGATGCAGTTCCCAACACCACTGGTTGAGTTTTCGCCACGCTGACATCCCAAATTCCATCCCTGTGGCCAACATACTCCTTTACCAGTTGACAGATTGCCCTTGATGTTGTAGTTTTAAAACTGGATACAATCTGAAATAGCAGAGACACCAACATTTTTTTTTCCACGTTGACCCAAGGTTAAGTACTTATCTCACAAATTCTGTAATGATTCTTCAGTGTTCTGGCAGTTCACTATTTTCAAGAATTTGACTTTTGATGGTTGGAAAGTGAGGCTGGATGCAAATGCATCTCAATTACTTTTTTTTTTCCTTCTTTTTTAACACCCCCCACCCCTTTTACAAAGTGCAAGATAAACTGTTCTATACTACAACAACACAATCTCGCTGAAGTGAACCTCCCATTCGAGTAATTTTTTTAAAGAATTAAAATTTTAAAAATCATTTTTAAACAAGAAAAAAAAACAAACAAAAACTTCAATAAAAAAACCCAGAATTTTTCCTGCCTATTCCGAAACAATGATACATCTGATAACTTAAAAAAGATCCATGCTAGACAGTGTAATGACTGTGAAAAAATGTACTACTTATTAGACGATTCTAGTAAAATCCAGAAACATTCCCATTTAAAACAGTCGCAGCCTTTTCTCTTTGCAGCTGCAAAATGCTAATCAAATCAAACAGTAATCCAAGAGCATATGCCAGTTTATTTGTGTAACAAAGCATTTTTTCAAAGATATGTCAAACTCATCTAAACATTTGATAAGCACGTTCCCCCAAAGCCAATGCTGTTAGAGGAAAACTGACAAGACTTATTAAATCCAAATTAGTATGTGCATAAGTAATAAAAAATGAAAGGAAGAAAAAGTCTAGCAAAAATGGTAAAACTACAAGGCCCTGTAGTACAGAAAGGCTGAACGCACTCAGTACCTACAGAAAGGAACTAAACTGTAGAAATTCTACATTTTCAAGTGAAAGGGGAGTGCAATAGTTTAAAAAACAGAAAGTTTGTCTTGCTGTAACATTCCAGAGAAACGTGAAACCAGGAATGGTGAAAAATTACCTCAATAAGAGCAAAACCACTGTTAAACCACCCTAATTTTACCCTAGAAGTCTTGCAAGTCATAACTCTACTTCAAAAAATACTGTTTGAAAAGCTTTGTTAAAACTGAAACAAAAATAAGAAAACAAAAGGAAGACTTGAATTTATCAGTTTTCCTCCACATGTAATTACAGGCAGGTATCTATCTGACCAGTTAAGTCAAAACCTTTAATGCTTCAATGCAAATCACATTAAGACTTATCAACAACTTAGTAAAAGTTAGGAAATTAATTAAGTCTACATTTCAGACACAACAAATTAAGGTTAACGTCCCATTAGTTTTTTTGTATCAAAAATGAAGGGCTTAAATATGTTGTTAAAGAAAATCACTTCCAAAAAGGCTTTTAGAAGTTGAAGAGTATGTGCAAAAGCATTCAAAATTCTGAGCATGTCAACTTTCCAATGATGAAATGATAATGTCTTATTTGAATTCCAGATTAACAGCTAACATGCATTTAGTTTTCACAGCAGAAGAAGGAACAGTCATTAAGGAGGCACTGAGAAGAAAATGGGTTAATGGTAAAGATTGTTAGTTCAACCATACTGTAGAGTTTCATAGGCTTTGAATATAGTCCTACAGATGCAATTTTCGCATTGAATATAGCCCTTAAACTAAAGGGAGTCATGTATGAGAAGTGGAACAGCAGAATTAAGTAAACAGCTAAGGACTAATATAGTGCTCAGCTCAAATTCCAAACTTGAAGTTTTTCAGCTCTCAATCTCATGCTGGAAGTATGCTTGCATGCTGTCTTTCTAATGTTTAGTCAAATTTCCTACTCATGAACAATCACAGATTTTCCAGAACTGCTGGACAACTGCTTCACTGATCATTTAACAGCAAGGCTGTCAAAGTCTTTTGGGGTATTAACACTCTTGAACGAACACATGGAAGGCAGGAGTTCATGAACCGTATCTAATACTAAATATCCAGACATGTATTTAGAGCACACTTGTTCTAGACAATTATTTTTTTTTTGCTTTCTTTCTGCTGTCCCTCACCTCACATACCAGTAACTGGATAAGCTACATAGTGCCTGGATTACTTTCTGGTTCCTTAACCACTGAGACACAATTTTCCAAGAAAGGAAAGAAAATGCTTAAATAACATATAACTTGCTAAAAAGAGGTCTCTGCACTTTTATTATTTTTAAAATAATTTCAGCAGATCCCAGATGATCATATACAAACAAACACACATAAGTGGGCAATCATATCTTGAGTGGATTTCTGCTTTGTCTGTCCTCTTTCTTAAATCCATATATTGTCATGTACTTCCTTCTATACAGAGATTTGCTAATAACAAAACAATTGTTACCCATGTAAACAACAGAAAACTGCAAATTGAAACACCATGAAATCAACTGTTTACCATGTAAACAATTGAAAACTGAATACAAATGGAATCAACTGCTTGGCAAAAAAACTGAAACAACCTGTAAAAATGTCTCTGAAGCAGACAGGACACATTAGAAATAAGACAGAAAACTGGGTCAACTCAGGACCAGCCCAGCAGCATTACACTGTGAATGATGAACAGAATTTCCTGTAGAGCAACATTAAGCAGTAAGGTCAAAAATTACTTCTTCCAAAAAGTTTTATTCCCTTCAACTGCTGGGTGAAGAAATGCCTTCCTTCAAGAGTCCTGTTCCTGATCCAAAAGAACAAGAGATCCTGGAAGTTAGTTTATGATGGAGCAAGTTATATCATTTCAGTTTATTTTAGGATTCTGCATAAACTGTTAATGTTCTCCTGATGTCTTAACTACTCTTACAGCCAGAGACTGTTAACATCAGCAATAACATCTTGCTAACATCAAAACATGGATTTTACTCAGATTCCTGCATCTACAAACAACTGCAGTTAAATTACAGGATCTTGTCCATTAACGTATACAAAAATTATTTTTAGATCACCAAGCACTAAATCTACTCTATCTGCTGCTAAAAGCATCCTTGTCTCATACAAGTTTTGCCAACTTAATATTCAGATGCATAACTCAACCTAAGGGACAAAAAGTATCCAGGTATGGGCATCTTCTATGAAGGGCTTGAATTAAGCATGTTTACCTCAGCATTTTTCCCAAGAAAAAGAAGAGTTTCAGCCTTAGCATGTTTTACCAATACTAAAGCACTCAAGGATCAGCTTTACCATTAGAACAATCAAATATTTCAAGCACTTTTCAGAATAAACCTACACTCTTTATTGGTTGAAAATCAGAACAAAATAAACTTGTGCAATTATACACAAAAAAAAAAAAAAATGTTTTGTAAAACTTAAGTCTCTTCTAATTACCTAGAGGGAAAAAAAGATTGGAAAAACCCCCAACTTCTGAAAGGTTTAAAATTGGGCATATAGTAAGAGTGTAAAGGATGGGCTGAAGAGAAAAGTTGTGATCCACTACCCCACTGAGTTTGAAACACAATCTATTTTTGGTGAATGGCATTGTTCATTCAATGCTCATAAAAAAATATAAGAATTTCAAAGCTGTTGAACTCTTAAAATTCGTCAAATGTAATTTTCTGAGATAGCATATTAGGTAATTCTAACTGCATCCAGTCAGGATAGATAGTTTGTTAGAAACTTAGTTATAGGCTTTCCTGACTTTTGGCTAGAGTCTCTTCATGGGTCAAGAGACAAAAGGCTGCAGCTTCCACTCTTCTGTGTGGGAAGGAAGAAACAGTTAAAATAAAGCCACTCCCATGACTTGCAGAAAGGTTTCAAAGAACACACTGGAGAGAGATGCTCTCAACTTTATAATTTCCAGATCAGAATTTACTGGAGGATAGAGAGGAGAACGGGGGGAATTGTGGAAGGAAATTATCAGCACATTCGAACAGCTGTTGGTTATCGATTGATACACTCGCCATGTACAGCAAGGTATCAAATTCTTCACGTTCCACTACTCATGACTACTTTGCTGTACATGCATATCAGAACATGAAGCAAAGCAGTTACTCAGGAGTCTCCACCCCATATTTCCCAGCTTCCCACACTGAAGTTGCGAGGTCCACCTGCCTTGCCTTGCCCAAGAAAGAATGAGTGCTACATTGCAAGCAAGTGAAAGAAGACAAGCATTTATCACCAGCCTTTAAAAACAAAACAAAACAAAACAAAACAAAACAAAAAAAAAAAAAAAAAACAAAAAAAAAAAAAAAAAAAAAAAAAAAAAAAAAAAAACAAAAAAACAAGAAAACCCCAAACCCAACAAGGAACAAAACCCTCAAAAATCCCAAAACTACACTACAGAAAGTACTAATTCCAGATTGCCCCTGCTGATATCATGTTGTCCCTATTTAAATGGCCTCCTTGAAGAATTTGTAAATCATTAACTCTTAAGAAGCACCTCTATGCATTCAATTGACAGGAATACAAAAGTAAGTCTGGAAAACAACAAAATAAAATAAAAAGAAGACCAAACAGAACAGAGTAACTTACATCTCTTTCACCACACTACTCTTATTCTTACTGTCAAACTTACAGACTACTTGACAGATAGCATTTCCAAGGCACCTACAGTCATTCTATAACCACAAATGAGCCTGCAATACAGGTCAGCTCAGAGCTTCTTATATAGTTGGTTCATCTACCAGATCCCACTGTGGTTTCCACACATTTTGCTTAACCTTAATGTATCTCCCTCAGATAGGGGCAAAAAGAAGCAACAGTTAAATTCCCTAAGAAAACTGAAAAGAGAAGAGAAGGAGAAAAAGAAAAATAAGAGTCAGATGCAGATATGCAAAATTAAAAAGCATCGGAAAGGGTAACTGTACTAAGATACCAGGCAAAAAGGATCTCCAGCGACTAGTTTGCAAGGCTTGCAACATAAAGAAAACTAACTGTTCTAGTCTCATAACTGAAAAATGAAAAAATATTTAAAAAAACCTGAAACTACAATAGTATATATGAATGCCTACTTAAATCCCCACTTCAACTGCAAGACCCAAATCTTTACTCCAAAATACACCAAGTTCTCTATTTCCCTCATGAAATAGAGTAATTTTTTCAGTTCTCTTCACAAAAGAGTAACTTCAC
Organism: Pedionomus torquatus; assembly: GCA_013398155.1. NCBI lineage: Eukaryota > Metazoa > Chordata > Aves > Charadriiformes > Pedionomidae > Pedionomus > Pedionomus torquatus. Next base: position 97,932 of record VZRU01017229.1, on the reverse strand, counting down.
ATACACGTGTGCACACATACTCTCCTGTCCAACATTCATTCTTTAAAAAAGATAAGCAATTACTGTAAAAATGTCATACAATGTGGTTGAAGTAATGGGTAATCAGTGTATCCAGGATAAAGATACTGTTCCTCATGAGGCAGATTGACTTTAAGAACAGCACTATTCGGCCTGAAGAAACCACAATTTACAACTTAAAGACAGCCACGTTAGTCTCACGAGTACACACTGATGAGTAGAGGTTTAATTTGTCTCATACCTTGCTAGTAGATGCCTTGTAAGTTGTCTTTAATTTCTGAGAAAGCTGACTGGTACTATGACTGGCTGTTGAGACAAATAAATTCAAAGGAAGAGATTTCAAATACAGCATTAGCTTATTTGCATAAGTAACTGGTATTAATTTCTTTCAGTAAGATTCTAAGTTTTGGCCAGCTAAGTATAAAAGTAGCAAATTAAAAAAATACTAGTTTAGGATTCTTTGTGGTTCTCTTACCTTTTGTTTTCAGTTGTCCTTTGCTCAGTTCAGCTCCATCAATTGTCTGTCCTTCAGCTGCTAAACGTTCATTAAGTGTATCAATCTCTCTACGTACTAACAATAACAAAAATTCACATTAACAGAAAATATTTAGTATCACTAACAATATCATTAACATACTGTTTTAAGAATTGTTATGGTAAGTAATCTACTGTATGCTAAGGACAGGAAAGGAGATAACTGATTTTATAAAAGCAGGTCTCACCAAGACATAAACCAAGACTCATGCTGAATTTTCCAGAGACCAACCTTGACCCAGATTCCAAGGAAAGTGTTAGTGGCTTCTAATTACTGTTACTTTTACTAATAAATGTGACTAAGATTAATAAAACAGCTTCTGTGGAACACAGTGTACATCTATACCGAATTAAACAGAAGACAGAAAATTTGCAGTATCATAAATATTTTGGCCACAGAATTAGTATATGATTTCTTGACAAATATTTTACTAATCACAAAATAGTATTCTCCCCTCTACTGCTAGAGTTTCAGTAAAAAAAAGTAGTGCAGCATATGTGGGTTTTTTATTCTTTGAAATATATTAAAAATGCACAATGACATATACATTCTACATTAAATATTATCAAAACATTTTCATTACCTATCTGACAAAACACATGAATATGCTTTTCTGTCAATTATCTTCAACTCTCACCAGAACCATTTCGACACAAGACAGAGTGATGGCATAACTAAAATAAATTCAGTACTCATAGGAGATTTTGAGTGGCTGGGCTGGTTAAAAGTTTCTCAACAGTTTATAAACAACATTATAGTTTTTCCTCAAAACCTGGACTGATATTCTTCAAGTGTTCTCCTCAAGTGAAATCCTACTGAGAGGCTTTAACCAAGCAGGTTTTTGATGTTGGTGAGAATAAGTCTAGGCCTGATTTTCCACAGGTTCTTAGGACTTTTTCTTAAAGAAGCCATTCCCTCCCAGGCTTTGAAATGTGGGAGGACGTGACCTATCAGTAGTATACTTCTTGACATTTCTGAGGAATTCACGGAAGTCTCGGTTCTAAGCACTGGAGAAGTCAGTTTACACTTGCATACCACAGTGCTTGAAATGAGCAACGCAAGATTCCTTCCATGTTTCCAGTCACATACACCTAAACTTTTACAAAACAAAGACAATAGGAAAGAGAAGTAAACAGAGACAGGCTTGCAGTAAGGGGCGACTGAAATAAACAAGCCAAGCAGATACAAGAATGGCCTGAAAGGAGCAAACTAGAACTGTGAGGTGAAGAAGGAAGATGCAGAAGAAATGGAAGGAAAACAATCCAACTCCGGAAGGTAGAAACAAATTCACCTATTGTTTTCTGTACCAACATTTTCTAAGTGGGGCACAGGGGACAATCCCTACGCTTCTTACTGCCAGCCAACTACTCAGTAGAAGGCTGAGAACCCACTTGTGAAAAGCATCACTAAAAAATGTGCAGTGTTGATGACAGCCTTTAACAAACACCATCTCAAAGTTTTAAGAGACTAAAAAACCAGCACATTTTCAAAAAGCACTGGGAGATGCTAAGTAAAAAAGTAAGAAACTTCTTTTTTTTTTTTCGGTGAGTGTCTGGTTTATCTTTTAAAACAGATTAGGTATGGGGAAAAAAAAATTCCTTGGAGACAAACCAAACAAATTCTACAATTTAGAAGCAAAGCCACACAACGCAGCTTCCAAAATCCAGCAAGGAAAATCGAGTGGGGGCTTTACTGCTTTATTGTATGGCTGCCTGTGCTACTTACATGGATCCTCTTACACCACCTTGGATCACTTACGCTATTACCATACAACTGTGTTGTCATTAAATAAATAACATTTTGCACAGGTAACACCTGGAATTTTTATCAGATTGCTCTACTTGAAAATTAAAGAGCAGTTGCAGGCACCAGTTATGCAATGTACTAAGTAGTCTGATCCAGAAACACCATGTTTTTCAAGCAAGACACTTTTAAAATTTTATTTGCTAATATTACATCATTAAAATTAAGGCTGTAAGTATACAGCAAAGCCACAAACTTCAATGGCTAACCAGAGTTACTGCCAGATTAACATGGCATATACCATAGACAAGGAGATGGCCACTTCACTTTCTTCACCTAAGAGTCAAGGAAGGTATCACACATCAGTTCTAGCTAGTTGTGTCAGAGATAAGAAAGCGATTTTTTCTGAGAAGATATAAACCTATCTTTGACTACCAGTTCAAAACAATTCCTAAAGCTCCTCACAGAAAAGCTACACTAAGTGCACTGTCCAAGTTAAGCATCTCAATTAGCACTACTATATCCTAAATCCAAGCAATTCATATGTTGCTGGAAAAAAATAGATACTCACATTCCAAATTTTCAATATATAGGTTTTCAAACTCCCGCTCTATTTGCCCAAAAAGTTCAAGGAGTGTATTCCGGACAGAAGATGGTAGTTTAGAATCCTAGGAGGCAAAGTATCAGGGTTTATAATTTTCTTTACATATATTTTATGTAGTTACTCTTCAACCTTAAACTGATTTTAACAGTTCTCTCCATCTCCCAGCAAGGGGACAAACTAGTGTAGAACACAAAACAATAAGCTCTGTGCATCATAAAATTATTCATTTTATATATTCTTTCTCTTTCAATGGAGAGAATTCAAATCACTTGTGGGTTGTGCTGTTTTTGGTGGTTTTTTTTTTTATTTACTAGAGAAAAATTATAAAACCAAGATATATGTACGACTTATTAAAGAAATGTCTAATACAATGTCAAGATACTTCCAGTTCAAAACTAAATAATACCTTTGGCTGACAAAGTAATTCAGAGTTGACTATGCATTAGGTTAGGAAGCTGTCATCACAAAGCACCTTATTAACAAAGCTTGAGACAAACTAAGCTTCTAAGTATATTTTTAACATTTACCTACTTTTGTCACTAACAATAACAAAGTGTGAAAATTCAAATCCTACCCTCCCCAGTTATTATTCCAGCATCTCTTCACAGAAAGTCTTTTGAAGCAAATTCATGGAGGATGTCTGAATTCTTTTCTTCAGTATAACCAACATAGCAATTCTAAGGCACAAAATCAAGTATCTAATAAAACCACTAAAACAGGATTCATATGATCTGAGCTTAACACACAGCTTGACCACAAGTTTCTGTTGGCAAGTTATTTAAATTTATTCATCTGCAAATAAAACAAAGACCAGCAGCACATTTTCCATGAACAAATGCATACCATATCCAAAACAAGCAAGTACTGATTTCTACTGGAGTCAAGGTTCCCGCTCAATGACTGTTACCAAACACGGCAGAGCAAACAGTGAGTAAAGCAGAAAACAACTGACTGCAGTACACTGAAAACCTAATACTAACAAACATCTTAAAATTTAAATCACAGCAAGCTACTAAGAAAAAAAAAAAGCAAATTAGAAAGGAGAGAATACTGTCATTGGTCTAATAACTATAATCAATTAATTCACTGCAAATATGGATCGAAGGAAGAACCGCCCTTGTGCACTATCTGAATAAATTCTACTAAAGTAGTTGCTGGTGGACCACATATGTAAGTTGGCTTACTGCATTTATTATTTATCTAGGTAGCCAGCTACAAAGATTTTTTTAAGAGAAGTTTCCACTTAATTGAGCCTTACCCTAACGATGAAAAAGCTCAACTACTCCTTTGGAGTACCTCTAACTTGTCACCTCAGAATTCAGTAAGACAACATCTTATACTGCTCAATCCTGTGAATAATGCAGCTGTATACAAAATCTGAGAAATACAGATGCAAAGAAACAAGCTACCAAATTCTGAAATTAAATTAATATGGTATCATGTATACCATATTACAAATATATCAGTGTTCATCTATCAATTATACAGGGTATGTGCCCATCAGCAACAACTACTTTTTATAAACAAAGATAAAGTATGTAATTTCAAGATCTTTAAATCATCAGCTATGAGCAAAAAAAGAAAACTGAGTCAGCTTCTGCCACAGCACAAATCACTACTTCAGGTCTAGAAGTACAGAAGCAGCATTTCCAGAATCAGAGTACTAACTCCCAGGGAGGGGGAACAGGAGCACAGGACACCACCCAAGTCAGAGTGAACTTCATTAGTCAATGCAAGTTTAAGGATGATTCTGACTTAGTTTATTTTAAACCAAAATAAATTGGTTTTATTCCTATAAACTAACTGAATTAGGAGGAAAAGTGTGCATTTAGCCATCAGAGGGCAGCATGAGACTTCCACCAAATCAGCATCTAAACAACCAGAATTTATTCTCACTCACATTTCAGTTCATACAGTCAAGGTCATTGTCTTCAGAAACCACTAGAAAAGCCTATGATGATCTCGATTTTGTAAGTTATTTCTGAATATCAATTTTAAAGAGAGACAAGCAAGAGAAGCCATTAAATAGCCACGACACAAGACACATCTGCTTTATGCATAATTCATAGTAAGTAGGAGTTTCACAGCTACTTTAAGCTGAAGCACTGTGCTTAAAGAAGTGGTCCTATGCTCCTTATGTCCCTCTAGGATATTCATTTCTGCATCCTCATCTGCCTCTCCCTTGAGACAGTATTTTTATTCATGCATTCATAGTCAATCAGAACCTGAAACAGATCCCAATTAAAACCAACTTGAAACTAAAGTGATTAAACAAGAATACTATACAAATGGAGCACTATTAAGAGAAACACTTCAGTCAGAATTATTTCCGATTCAATACCTAATAATTCCATACAGTAAGATCAAGAAAGAAACTAAGTTAACCTACAACTTTCAAAACAGAGAGAGATATAAGAAAGGTTTTCAATCCTCTTCTCAGAGCCTGAAAAAGTAAGCAAATCTAAACCTGTCCTAAAGTAACCAGCATAGTAAAACACACCAACTTCTTTTACTCTCTTTAAAACAGGAGTTATTTAATTTAGGTTATTAAAATACCATGTAATAATGTTATCTGTTTATCTAGTACGTTTCTAGACCTGATGTGGTTTACAGCTCCACTGTGAAGCTGCATTAATGCTCTCTACTCATTAGAATCTGCTACTGGCTGTCCAAGGTTAAAGGTCAACCAAATTAAATAAAGTGATACATAAAACATTTGAAGCATTTACACATTACAGCATAACACACTTACAGAGCTTGATAAATACTAAAATAGCTTAAAATTTTAGTTTACTACACAGAAGCACTGTGCAGTAAGACAGCATGCCTTGACCCCTCAGCTGCCCTTCACCACATTCCTGAAATAAGGCTGTAATAGCCCAAATGCACAGTTTTCTTTCCAAGTACTAACATTCTCTGACTTCTAGATGACCGAAGGGAATAAGTTGTTCTCTGTTAGTTCCCAGAAAACTAACACTGTAATTAACTTAATAATACATTCAAGTAAAAAAAAAAAGAATAAAGAAAAATAAAAAATCTGTCACAACACTGAGAAAACACAAGGTTTTGCTTCCAAAGTGTATCTGTAGAGTTCAAATGGTGAGGTTTGTAGGCAAAAACTATCAGCATTTCAAACACCTTTCTGATAAAAGTCAAGTTTTGCATCACCTTTGCCAGGCCAGTATTAAGGCTGCACATTGACTTTGATAGTAAGTAGTTCTCAAACTGCCATTTGCTTATCTTTGGTGGGATCACTTCAAACACTTCCTACAGGGCCCCTTCCAACAGCTGAGCTCAGTGTTGTTGAGTGAAGCTCTCCACGTGGCTCCAGATTGTGTCCAGTACACAGACTGACACCATTAAGAAAATTGACAGAAGTTTGTGGCTGTTGTTCTTTCTCTTAAGTTTAATATACAGAAAATCATACCTTCATTTGAGCCAAATTAAAAAAAAAACAGCCAAACAAACAAACAACAAAACCACAAATAAAAATTTAAGTTGACTCATGCCTGTCAAGCAGGCAGTATTTGTTTACTTTATAGAAAGGAACACAGAACACTATTTCCACTAATACCTTCCCTATCAAAGTCAGAATAACACTTTGACTTATTCACATTCCTGTGTTACTACTAGTCCAAATTCAAATTTAGGAAATCAAGAATCAACCTTCAGCTTTAAGAGGTGGCAGGGGAGAGGTGCAGTGAAATGAAGAGTCTGTTTCTTTGTATTTCTTCATGGTTTTATCATCCATGCAACAGCATCCAAAAGCAAAAATAAAGTTCCACAGTCTGATTACAACCTGTAACACTGTCAATATCCACCTCAGTAGCCCCCACAGAAAGTCAGTATTTAAAAGCAAGGAAGTCTGCTGTTCCTGCAGCTTTACTAGACACGTTCCATTACTTAAGCTTACTTAATACATTCCTCATAGAAAAGGTTAAGGAAGTTACCCAAGCAGCAGCACGTTATCTTACCTGCCCCTCCAACATGTCTCTCTGCAGTCCTGCCCGTTCTTGCTCGGAACTGTTGGTTCTTCGGATTGAAAGACTGTGCGATTTGCGTTTCTGCTTTGCTTGGCGAGCAGATGCACAACTTCCACTTTCTATTGGCATTACTTCAAAAAAACAACTTCACAGAGGCTCCTATGGTAAACTAAGCACAGGCATTAGACGTTAAAAATTGCTTTGCCAAAATAACCAGAGTTTATTTTTTTTTTCTCAAAATAGAAATATTTAGTTTTACTAAAGTGGAGTTGCTTGGGTTGTCATTAAAAAGAAGGGATCCCTATTACTTACAGCTATTCTTCAAACAAGATTAAGTTCAAAGCCACATATGCATATATGTACATAAAGTGGAATCACTTCTGCATTATTTATTCATTATCTAACAAACCTCCACAGGAGAAAAAGGAATTCCACTACTTTGCTCATTTTGGAGAACACTAGCAGAGATGGCCCCAAAATACTTCCAGGAAACAAACTATTATTCATACTATAGTTCACTTAAATGCATGCAAAATTAAAACCCAGCTGGAAAATGGAAGCAAACAGACATGATAATTCAGGGACACTGTCAGGTTAAAATGTATTATGCAACATCAAGTTTTAGTACACAAAAGTTAATAGATGTGCTTATTCCCACAATAAGCAGAAATTAATTTTAATGAGAGAAGTTCTGAAAACTACTTTCCACCATTTTTGACAGCTCACGTTTTCACTTTCTTAATAGTAAATGTGCCCATGAAGTTATGGTAAGAGTGAAAGTGCACCTGATGAACCAGAGTGGTGGTGTTAATTTTTCCCAGCTTGATAAAGCCAAATATGCATTTTAATATTCCAAAAACACCTGACAGTATCACCAATTAATATTACCATGCATGATCTACTGCTTTCCTCTATTTAAGAAAAATCAAATCATGTTTCATTTCTTGCATAAAGGTGGAGAATATGCTCTTTACTGTCAAAATCTTATTTTTACAAACAACTAATTACTGTTTGGTTTTGTTTGTTGTTTTTTTTTTTTTTTTTAATTTAAACCTGATATTCAACAGAAATTATTTTTTTAGTTTCAGGGGTACCAGTTGTAAATATTTCAAATATTTTAGGATTGATTACTCAAAATTTTTCAATCATGAACATTGAGAACAAAATAAAAATTCATTCTCCAGCATAAATGATTTCTGAAACAATAATTACAACTGAAAGTAGCTGCAACAGTCTGCAGAGAAATAGGAGAGCAGAGTTGGCAAAGCTAACAAGGCAACTGAGCTTCCTTTTATATAAGCCGATCAGAGAAAATTTAAACCAAACCCAGGGCCACTTCCAATTTAAGATCCGCCAACACACTAGATCTCAAGCTAGGAATGAGCACCATCGCTATTAACAAGACAAGGCGTTAACCAGTTTGGTGGTTTTGGCATAGCATTTTCAGCTTTTTAACTTTGTCATAAAGCCAAGGAGAAGCATACCTTACTAAAAACACAGTATGCACTATGAATAAAAACAGCTTTACATTTCCTTTGGGTTTTGTATCATAAAAGTTTAAATATATAAAGATATAAATTTATATATCAAAATTAGACTAGATTTAGTTAAGGTTTTGATGCTTATTCATCCTCAGATTTTCTCATTAGAAAACTCCGTATTTTAATTGGCTTTTGAAACACCCAAGTTCCAGTAACCTGACATCAATTCCATAGTGATCTAAAATAAAATTCAGGGTGCACCAGTATCTTGTACTGCACTGAAATTATTTTTTTCCATTTCCCCTGGACTCTGCAGAGTCCTCCCTGCACCTAATCCCATCAGAGTTTTTTATATGTGATTAATCAGTACCGAGTAATTAGCTATATTCACAAATTAAAGAAAGAAAGAAGATGAAAAACTACCATCAGGCAGTTTCTTATTTGACTAGATTTCTTTTCTCACTGTGGCTAGATTCCTCTGCTGTAGAAAGACAGGACTGAAATTTAAAAAAGCTCATCCCATAAACAACTTACTGCCAATTTTCTGAGCTTCACTATCTTCCGATTCTTGGACATATGGTCAAGAATTAGGAACAGGCTTTCAGTGTTCATCACATTTGTTTCTTTTCAAAATATTATTAGATCCCAAACACGTATATTCTCCTCTCTTCTACCCTCCTTCCCATCTCCCTTGGGAACCACTCTTTCAATGGCTTTCAGTTTGATAGTTTCTGCAGCATTTGGAATCACTTTTTAAGGCCCAAGGCACCAAACTGTGTACAAACACACAGATGCACTAAACTGTTTTGTAGCAATACATACAGAGTTAATATAATCACATAAATCATTTACCCAGTTTTACATAAACTGTGGAAAAAACAAATAATCTAATTTCTAAATCCTGTCAGATATGGCTTCTGGGCTCTAGTTCTATACAGAGATGTTAATATGGCTCATGCCTTACCCAGCACTGTTTTAACTAAGTCAACTTCCATTTGCCCTCTACTGCCAACCTGCATCATTTTAGAGGACTTTATCAATAAATACCCTTTTCTTGATTGCTTCATAGAATCACAAAATCATAGAATCGTGAATAGTTTGGGTTGGAAGGGACACCTTTAAAGGTCATCTGGTCCAACCACTCCTGCAATGAGCAGGGACATCTTCACCCAGATCGGGTTGCTCAGAGCCCTGTCCAACCTGACCCTGAATACTTCCAGGGATGGGCCACCTACCACTTCTCCAGGCAATCTGAGCCAGTGCCTCACCACCCTCACTAAAGATTTTTTTCCTTACGTTCAATCTAAACTTAACCTCTTTCAGTTTAAAATCATTACCCCTTGTCCTGCCACTACAGGCCTCACTAAAAAGTCTCTCTCCATCTTTCTTATGTGCCCCCTTTAAGTATTGAAAGGCCACAATAAGATCTCCACAGAAACTCCTCTAGGCTGAACAAACCTAACTTTCTCAGTCTTTCTTCACAGAAGAGCTTTTCCATTCCTCTGATGATTTTCAAGGCCCTCCTTTGAACCCACTCTAACAGGTCCGTGACTTTCTTGTACCACTAGCTAAGACTGGCTTCCTGGGCTGTAAGCATACGCTGCTGCCTCATGTCCAATTTTTCATGCACCAGTACCCCCAAGTCTTTCCCCACAGGGCTGCTCTCAATCCACTCATCCTCCAGTCTCTACTGATAGTGGGGATTGCTCCAACTCAAGGTGCAGGACCTTGTACTTGGTCTTGTTGAACTCCATGAGGTTCACTTGGGCCCACCCCTCAAGCCTGTAAATGTCCCTTTGGATGGCATCCTGTCCCTCCAGCAAATCAACTGCACCACTCATATACAGATTTGGCAGCTATATGTTCTACCATGTAAAATTTAAAGGGACACAGTCAAATGCATGAGATCGCACTTTTACATAGTGAAATTCTCACACTAACTACACAGAAGAAGTTTCTACTTGCACAGCTCACAAGCAAACAGAGATTAGGTAAGAAACACCTCCGTTATTATATCTGTTTGATAGCAGCACTTTACCTGCAGCCAGTGTCCGTGCCAGAAACTGTGCTCTCCCCATGCCCCAGCGTGCCCAGATCCCTCATGCGCTGCTCTATAGAGAGGAAGCATGCACTTTCATCCCCAGGCTTGTCCCCAGGCCCTGCGGAGGGTGTGCGTAGCCACAGCAAAGCCGACACCAAAGAGCCAAGAAGCAGCCATGAGCACAGACAGGACAGGACGGAGAAGCCAAAGGGGACTAGCCTCACTGCCTCTAACGCTGTTTGGAATTCTACCAAATAGCCTTACAAGCTTTCAGTAAGGGAACAATAATTTAAAGTTTTGAGAACGACGACATAAACTCAGTTTAAAAAAGTGACAGTGTCCCTTTAAATATTGACTTGATTTTGACAGTTTCAGAACTACTTTGATGCTAATTGCTACAGTAAGAAGCTATAGGTTTTTCAACACTAGATTTCACTAAACATATCCTTGGCAATATGATGCTAAAAAAAAAATAAATAAATAAGGTGCTCATTTCTAGCAGTTACCTGATTCCCCTTATTATGTAAGGTTTTCAAACAATGAAAATTACCTGTCCAGAATATCAGTGTCATGTTACATATCCTATGAAAACCATATTAAATATTGATTAGTGAAACAGTCAGTAGTATACAAACCAGTCAGTCTTTCACATTTTTGAAACTTTTGTAGTTAGAACATACCAGACAACAGGAAAGGGTGGGGATGAGGGAAAACATCAACACAGGGCAAGGCTAAGCACCAAATCACAGTCATACAAAGTAAGATATAAAGGCTTAAAATCAACCTATTATGTATTTTAGTCAGATGTAGTTAATCATAACTTTTGAATGTTACAAATGGGTTCTAAAAAGATAAATTCACTTTCCTTCTACTTGGTAATCCTACAAGTAGGATGAAAAATCACCACAAAGTATGGGAGTCTTGTTTCCTGAGCCAAATGAAGCTGAATTCACAAAAGCTAAAAATCAGCAAGAATTAAAAAAAAAGGGGAGAGGGAAGAGGGGGGAGTCGTATTACTAAACTATATTCATTACGGGTGTCAGTTCACAAGTACCATATTATTAAAAAGCAAGCTTATGAGATATATCGAGCAATTCTGCTCAATCATTTTGGAAAATGCTACATTTGCAAAGTGCTCTTCACATAATGATCCGTCAAAGCCTCAAGAGAACGGTACTAAATGAATTTCTGACAAAGTCTATCAGCAGAAGTAGGGGAGAAAAAACAGTGTCCTAGAAAACATCTAGACCACAGGTGATTACTGCTTTCTGAATGCAAAGACAGTTCGGTATTTCGGTTATACTGTTTAATTAAACTCACAGCCTATTTTACAGTGTGTTAAATTAAAGTCCTGCCACCTACCTTTCTGTAACAGATGTTACTGTGTATTCAGTCACAGGAAATATTTCAGAGTAACAGTAAAGAGCAGATGTGAAACCAAGTACTGTTTTACTCAGCTACAGCAGAGAAATGGCACCAAACAGCAGTGCGCACACTGCTCTTACTAAACTTAAAAATCCATTGCAGCGACCAACTAATTCTACTTGCCTACTGCTTCTTCTCCTGAACACAGAACAAGCAGACTGCTGAACCGAAAGAACTCCTGGGATACGAACACAGCTGAAGCCGGGAAGAAAGTCTGTTTTCAGAAGTGTCAGAGCCCAGAGAGAATGGCTACAGTACTGCATTGCCTTTTTTGTTCATTCAAGACAACACACACGTCTGTAAAGGGCAAGCATGGGGAAGTTTCAGCACCATCTCTTACCCAAGATCTCCCTGCCCCATTTTGTTTGGAGTTTAGCTGTAGTAATATCTACTATGTAAAGTATTGTGTCAAAAAAAAACCAAAAAGAAACAAACACCTAAACCAAAAAACACAGAAACTACCTAAGGCTTTTTACAACAGTAATTATTGACCTGTGCAACATTAAAACTTTAAGATACAAAGATGCCAATTAACATGTTTTGGGATTTTTTTCCACAAAGAAGGGAGGGAAAGGGGAAAGAGAACAGAATGATTACAGTTATTAAAATATTAATTACACATAACTCAGTGTGACAGTATTACTCATAAGTTAAGAGAATTTAAGTATCATCGTACACCACTACAATCTTTATTAAGATGCAAAGGAATCAAATTTAAAGGAGTAAAACTTCCATTTTGAGGTCCTCAGCGAACAATTTGTTTCAAGGATGCTGTACACTCAAGTGCCATTAATTCAATGCAAGCTCCAAGAATACAGCGTACCTGAGAAAGATCAGGGTAAACAGACTTCTTCGTAAGACTAGTTGTTTTGCTGGAGATAAATATTTAGGGAACAAAACCATACCAGATTATCATAGATGATGCTAGAAACACTGATAAGCGTGCTCAAAGTTTATGAAACCCATTGAAGCATTACAACATTATTTGGGTTTTTTTCTAAATTTAGTGCAGCATACTTCCAAACTGGTGTTCCATGAAATGTAAAAGAGGAAGGCACCCGCTGCTGAAAAGGTGACAACCTCCTTTAGATAGAAAGCATAGGAAAGAAGCTGCACCGATGAATTTTAAGTATGTTATACAGCTGGAAATCAACGATAAAAGCTTTAACACATTAGTAAGTACCTACTCTGAGCAAGCTTCTAACACAAACATCCAAGTGTAAGCCAGCCCAGTTTTCCTGCTAGCAAGCTTTGATCTTGCTAATTCAACTGTGTCAGCAAATGCTGCAATCATACCAAAATGCAGCACCAATCCAGCCTGCCAAATTGTTTAGTAAAGCAAGAAATGATCTCTCAACCATATAGGCTTACTTTAACATTAAACAACAATTATCACCAAACTTGGATTATTTTTTCTTATTTAGAATATAAAAGAAACTGGCCTGAGTCCACTAACACCAGACCAAGACCTGTTAAGTAAAATTGCTGATCTCCTGAAAGCGTACAACTTTCATTTCAGACCTGTGCCATCTGTGCTCGCTAAGTAGGCTCACTGTTTCAATATATTCTTACATTTAATACTAGGTAGTTACCCATGAGTATACATCATACCTTGTTTTATTAACAGGTATTAATTAGCTGACTTTATTGAAGAGTTCAACAGACAGCATCAGGTGCTCCTAAATTACTGCTGGTTAAATGCTAAAGTATGTTTGAAGAGTACTCTACTTCCTTAGCTGTTTCACAGACATTTTAGCTCCCATTCCTGTATTAGCTAATCCCTAATAGCTTAAGAACAGTCTACGTGTATGCACAGGTATGCAAATACAAGACCTGAGGGTGAGGAATCCTAAGGAAGTTCAAGAGCAAAGGCAGTTTAACCAGGTATTTGTTTAAGAAAGCACTGTACCGCAATCAGACGCCAGAATCCTACTGTGCCAGTCTCTAAACAAACAATATTTAGATACTTATTACTGATGTGCTAGATAAATTGTGATTATGCTTTCATGCAAGCAGAGTGACCTCTAATGTCATTGTTCTTCATTTAGGAATATATTACTAGCTAGTGAATTAGAATCTTTTACTGCTTAAGATATAATAAAAGCAAGTCACTTTGACACTAGCTATAACACATTTAGCAAGCTTGTCTGAAGCACCAATAAATAACCTCTGTACAGCGTGTTCTTGAAGCATTTCCTCATGTGGCCTACCACAGAGGACTACCAAATCTTCCAACAGCACGCATAACAGCACTGCAAGTACCCACTCCTTCCATCTTGAAACACTAAAGACGTCCTCAAAATAGTCAATGGGGATTACTCAAAGATTACTCAAGAAAATAACAAATCACTCTGGTTTGTAAAGAGATCTTCCCAATTTTGGTCCATTCCTCACTGGTCACGTGCACAATAACAAGCTCTCTCTGCTGAGGTCTGAAGCGGTGACCTCTGGAACAAGCCCCTCACCGTAGCCTTTACCTCGCTAAGACAAGCTACTAGTCTTAGCTCCAAGACTTAAAAATTTAGCTCCCTCTCCCAATCCCGATCTCATCTCAAACATATAAAATGCAATAGTGCTTATCTTCTCCTTACTAAGTTGTAAAATTTACTGGCTTGTAATTTTCGGATTGCGTAGAAGTAAGCTCTTCTTTTAAGACACTATCACCACACTCACAGTACTTCTCCCATGATCGTACCAACACTCTCAAGCATTCCAGTCCACAGAAGAGACTGCATCCTTTAAAAAAATCCTAAATTTAAAAGAAAGATAGTGGAAGGGCATATCTAAATTACTTAGAGACTCTCATCTTAGAAAGAGTTACCCTTAGATTTAACATGATAAACCTAGTTTAGGGCCAAATGTACACATAAACAACTGGCATTTTAAAAGAACCCAAACCCACACTGCAGTGGCCTCTGCCTTAAATTCTAAAGTTTGGTGCAGGCATCTTTCTTTAAATAATCACCCAAGTCCACAACACACGAAGCTACATTTGAGGTTATTACAACAAGACATGTTAAGGCTGACAAACACAAAAGATCTTATCTAATGTAAACTCCTCATTAGAAAACACATTTAAGGATTCTTGAGGTTACCAAAAATATCACGTAAGAAACACCAACAGCTGACTTGGTTGGAAAACAGTTTTATAAATTTGCTTAAGAAGAAAGATACTGCTGTGATACTTCAAAATGGGTGCCTGAACAATAGCCGTTTGTATAATTTCAAGGTGTACTCAATGACACTGAATCACTTCAGAGAAGCTGTTCCACCAGTTCTTTACGTAAATCTTCCATGAAGTACTGTTATAGAAAGCATACTTTAAAACACTGTAAGGAAACGAACTTTGACAAACTGGAAGATATAACACTGGCGATAGAAATCACACGCAGAAGCTTCTCTTTTCTTGCAAACACCAAGATGTCCTTGAACAACGGTTCAAGGCTCAACTTGAAAAAAGTTTTCCTTGTCTTTGCATAAGCACAATCTTTTTACTTAATTTCCTTCTACAACTGGAACCTAACATCTGCTCAACCTCTGATTACATTAAGCATATTAATTCTTCCATCTGATTTGTTTTCAGCTCAGGAAAAGAAATAGTCAAGTGGCTCTTTACTGACAACTATTACCCACCTTGGAGGGTTGACATCTTTTGATGACTCAAGATGACATCTTTTGGACTCGATGATCTGAAAGGTCCCTTCCACCCCAGACAATTCTATGATCCCCCTTGTTACCAAAGGCCAGATCTCGCCCATCCCACCACAAAGAGCACTTCCCTTCCTCAGGCAGTTGTGCCCTGCTTCAGGGAATTTGGGGGTTTCATTTTTATTCCATTTCTAAGTGTTCAGAGGACCTGAACTCACCCTAATGAGGTGCTACGCTTGGCTTGTCCTGAGGACATGCAGCTGCACATAAATAAAGTTAGTGAGCGGAGTCTCCTCACTAGCACCCTCAGCTTCACCGCCTGCAGACATCCCTACAGCCCCGGGATGGACATGTTTAAAAGAAACCCTTTTTAAAAAAA
>VZRU01017229.1:56095-81541 GCA_013398155.1 Pedionomus torquatus | reverse complement strand
CCTCCCCACGCTCCGGTGGGTACCAGTCAGCCCTGCCTCCACCGGGCCTTAACGTAACGCCGGTATTTAACAGGCTGAGTTGTGTTTCATCCTAACTACTGCCCGAGTGTACCACTGTGGACTGACAGAGGAGACGAAACGTTGCTGAAACACCACTGGGATTCCTTATTTTTTCATGTGGAATGGGTGGAAAACACTGAATCCGGAGTTTTTCTACTGCATCTGCAGAGGATATGACAGGAACAAGGAATCAAAGCCAACCGCTACATTCTGCAAGTAGGCTGTTCACTTTGAAGCTTACAACACGTAATTGAAATGTGATTAATTCCTTTGCTGATTAACACTTAGAAGAAACCGTCACCTAAAATTCGTACTCGCTGCAGCAGATTGTGAAAGTCAAAAGAGGCCTTTGCCTAATTATTTTCCCGCAGATTATCTGGCTGCTTCAGAAGAGGTCTGTGAAAAGGGCAGAAGAATATGTGCCTCAGAGTGAGGGCTGAAAATATTATATTTTCTTTTCATGTGCTTCCAAGCTAGCAGTATGCCTGCTGTTCTCTTTTGTATTCTTTTTCCTTTCTACATTCTTCTGTACAGTCATGTCGTAATTGCAGCTGCATTAAGAGTCAAAAGTGGTGTGTTTTACCTATTCACTTGCATCTTTTCAATCACCAAAAGTCATTCTACAAGATAACCACCCTAACTGGTTGAGAACTTCCCATAATTTTAGCCTGTTCCCTTCTTCAAAGCTGCCAAAAGGAAAAAGGGAGCAAAATGAGCAGTTGAATGGCTTCAAGGCCAACTTCATGCAAAATACTGCAATAAGGAAAGACAGGTGCTTAAACAACTTTTTACTTGATATGGGGTGACTCCAATCTGAAAATTAACAGGCCTCATATAGATGCAGTTGCTTTTTCATGAGAAGAGCATGGCAAACGGCCTGTTTTCACTCCAGCCCCGTCACTGGTTTGGTTTTGTCCTGGCACTACAAAGTAGCAGGCACTGTGTACTGTACAGGAATGAGTACAGTACAGAACAAAAAACTTCACCTGCTTTTCACAAACTAGTTGATTTAAAACAAGAGATACAGATAGCAAAACAGGAGCCTAGAAAAACTGGGGTCAGTACTAGTTAGCATCTTATCAAAGGCTAAAATGCTTTTTTAATAGGCACTACAGTAACAGAATGGCAAAAATTAGATTGTCCTGGATAACATCTTCCAGACCTACTTCTGTGCCTGCGGTTGGACTTCAGAAGACAAGATACAAGGCTTAGGAAACCAGCAACAGAGCAGCTTTATAGCTGAATCTTCAACATTAAGATTTTTCCAAACCTGTAAAAGGAAAACGCAGAGCCTCCTGTCCAGGGGAAGGATGGAAGGAAAGAAGGAGGGAGGGAGAAAGGAAGGAGGGAGGGAGGGAGGGAGGGAAGGAAGGAACGAAGGATTAGGGGAGAAAAGCACTCAAGGTTATTTCTTCCTTCATATAAGAAACCTCCTAATAACTCTTTCCTAAAAAAAGTGGTTTCCTTTATCATTAATCATCACCTTATGCTGTACAAAAACATTTGGAAGCCATCCATCATAACACCCTTCCCATCACACTTGAGATAGCAAAACTAAATGCATATACAACATCCTACTTATATATTTAGCATACATCTTACATTTAGACTACAAAGCCATCTGTCTTCTCTGAACTGAGCTGAAGCCAGCCCACTTCCCTGAAACAGGCTTTCTAAGAAAGAAGGGTGAAGCAAACACCAGCAGATTAGTTAGGACTGGGAGGTATTTACCTCCCAAAAAAAAAAAAAAAAAAAAACAGGCAGTTGTTTGCTCTGCACTTAAGTCTATCGCTTAGACAAATGTTTTTTGAAGAGCTATGACTCCAGGACAGGAGCAGACTTCCAAGAAGGATTCTTCAGGGAGACCAGGAACAAGGATAGCTCTATAGCTGAGAAGGGTGAACTGGAGGTCTTAAACATAAGAACAAGCAGCTTAAAAATGGCAGGTTGGATATGAAGCGTGTGGGGGAAAAATGTAGGTTTCCTTGGCAAAGCTGAAAACTGAGGAGAGGCTTATCTCAAGAGTCAGTGCCTTCTAGGCTGGGGTCAAATCCCATGTTTATTCAGTGTTTACTTCATTCTGTAGTTTACCATGTTCACATGTAAATTGCTCGAGAATTAAGATATTTTCCTCCAGTCTGGTAGGGGTTGTAATTCCCTTGATCTTAGTAAGTAGCAAAATTCTGACAGCGATTTGCAGCTGGTTGGATTTTCAGATGAAGTGAGAGACTTCCCAGTGGTGAAACACAACTGCTTTTCCCTTGTTAGCAGCATGTTTGGAAGCAGTCATCAGACTTCAGGAGACGCGTAAATTAAATCAAGTCTCCAAGGATTGTATCGTGTATGTTACTGTTTATGTGGGGTGGGGTAAAATCTCTGAGGTTTCAACGAAATGGCATACCATTACAAAAAATTAGGATATTTTATTTTCAAGACAAATAGATTGTTTGAATGTACACGGCAAGTCTGAAGCAAGAAGGAAGATGACACACATGACATAAAGCACCTGATCCTGAAAGTATCTTTGGTTAAAGGTTTGGGAGGTCCCTTGTCTCTTGTGAGAATGGTTTATTTTGGCGCTGTCATCCTTTTTGGCTGCCTTTTTACCTGTTATTATCCACTGTAACTGTCAGACGCAGTGCTCACAAACATTGTTCCAGGTGAATTGCTTTGTCTGTCTGCCCAAGACAGGAACTGTAGTTGTTTCTGACAGCCAGGTTCTACAGTGCCTGTGTGGAAGTCAACAGTTATTACTAGGAAAAAGAAAATATTTTCCCCATAATCTGTAGGAATACTTTTCTGGTATCCCCTCCACTCTGCAGCCAATGTCACTGTGTACCTCTGCTCCTTGGTGTAGGTTTTACATCAGCTGTGCCCCACATACAGACTCCATCTCTGTTTTCTAGGGTAGAATTTTCCATTCCAAAAGAGCTCACTCTCAGGAGGGTTGGTTGTTAACTCTGCTGTCTTCATATGAGATGCTGGTTTGAATGTCCATCTCAGTAGTTAAAAGTATTTCTCATAGATTCGTGTAGCTTGTACATTTTTCATAGATTTGTGTAGAATTGGTTACATTAGGAGAATGATGGAAGAAAAAATTGATGGATTTTTTTTCATCTGGAGCAATGAAACTAGCAAGTGATTGATATGGTGAAGGATGTTCTCAGGATTTCTACAAAGTTCGATCTCCAGGTACTTTGATTTCATGCTAAACAGTGACTCAGGATAAAAAGTAATCTTTGTCCTTTCTGAAAGCGCATTATTAATGTTCTTGAGTTATGAATATATGTGAATATAACATTATTAATGAATAATACAATATTAACATGAATGCTCTTCTGTTGTGTTTTCCATAGTTCATGCAACATAGTTCACCTACCTTTTTTTGATTATTTTTTAAAAAAACTTTTGATGCTCTCTCCTGATTTCAAGTGGCTTCTGCTCAAACCAGCTCCTGCCCTTGCTCTCCCTTCATTAAGCTCTGCACAGGAAACCCCGTAAGATACCCTCCTTTTAAAATAGTTTGAACATTTGGTTTTGCTAATGGTATCTCTCTATGAAACGCCATCTCTCCTGTTCACAGGAAAAATCAAAACAAACCAGACTGAAACGCTAGAGCACGAGCTGAGACGCAGTCAGAAAGATTTCTAGGGCTTTTATGGAATCTAACTATAAATCCAAATCAGTTGGCAGCCAACACATCAGAAAAAAAAAATCTTCTTGTTCAAAAGGTACTCAACTGGTGGTATGACATTTCTAGAGAGGCTGGTATTGAAGTTCCTCTGCCTTTAGACTGTGTATCAGTATGTATCTAGAACTACCTTATCTAAGCAGTTATCTTGGCATCTTGCCTACACTTGATTCCTATCTGGAAACTGGGTGTTTCTTTCTGTCCGTTAAGAACTTAAGGAGTCAAGCAATTTCACAGCTTGACTAACACAGCAATTACTTTCTACAAACTGCAGTGAAGTAGGGGACACAACTGGCCAATAGTCTCCACCTCTGAAGAGTGCCGCAGCCTGTGATCTGTGGGGCACACACTTGCTACTGTGGAGTAAAGAAAAACATCCAAGACTAAATGTGCTACAGAGACTGCCAAAAAGCGCCACAGCTCTGGTCTCATGGTTACGGTATCTACCTGAAAGAACACTCCCAGCACCCATCAGAAATTCAATCCTGGAACTGCCTGCCACAAACACACGCCCATCTGCAGAAGCTGGCACTTTAGTTTCGGTGCACTCCTTCGTCCACGGACGGGCAAAAAGATAAGAAGCAGCACTTGACGTTAGAAACACTCAAACCTCCTGATTACAAAGGGAAGATAAAGGCCAATCAGCTTTCCAAGTCACAGCAACAGCACAGTGACACGCGGGATGCTCCCCGCAGGAGGCCCGGGGGCCCGCTCCCCGCAGGAGGCGCGGGGGGCCGCTCCCCTGCGGCGCACCCACCGAGGCCCAGCCTGCCACCCTGCCTAGTGCAGGCTCCTCACCGGCGGCTACTGACAGAAAAGCGCCCCAGAACGTTGACCGTCGGAACTCGGCTCGGAGAGAAGCCCGAACCCCTGCTGCCAGCTTCCCCTCAGCGAACAACCCACTTCCACCGCTAAGCCAGAATGGCCGCGCCCCGCTGGGTGGGGCCGCCACCTGACCTGGCTTCCCGGCTCCCATTGGCTAACTCGCCGTTATCCCCTCTCCGTATTGGCCAGCGCCTCCACCTCGCTGTGTTGCGGTTGGCCGCGCCCGACGCCTTTCCCCTCTGCCGCTGTTAACCCCGCCCTCCTGGGCAGCCCGCGCCGCGGTGGGGCGATCGGGCGATGCGGTGACGTCGGCGCTCGCGGGGGCTGCCATTGGCGGCGGCGGGGTGACAGGCGATGTGGCGCGTGCTGGAGCGGGCCGTCAGCGCGGGCCGGCGCCGCGGAGCCCCCGTCCCTCAGGGGCGTCGCTGCCTCCGCCAGCACCGGTCGCTCCTGTCCGCCGCTGGCCTGTGCGGGTGGAAGGCCCGGGCCGAGAGGTGAGGAGACAGGGGGGGAGCGGGCCCTGCAGGGAAGGGGGTGGTGGGAGCTGTCGGGAGCGCACCCGCGGCAGGCAGAGGCCGCCAGCACAGGGACTGGGGGGTGTTTTGGAAGCGCTCAGGCCGGGAACGCCCTTAGTTCTTGCTGGTGGGAAGCCCACGTTGCTGTCTGGCACTGGAAACGTAGGGTGCAGGACGTACGTGTGTGGTGGGATCAGGCAGGATGACGTTTGTCCTGTGTGGAATTTGGAATGGGATTTCTTAGACTACCGAATCACCAAAGTGTTACACTTGGCACGTCTGGCCTGTAGCCGCCACCACATGGAGTCTCAGAGAAAATCTTAAATCTTTTAGGCACCTACACGTCACACTGCAGCATTTGGTATCATGGGTAGGAAGTGTCAGAAATCCAAAAGCATGTAAAACCCCCAAAATATAATTGGTGCACAATTTACACCTGTCAGAAAACCCAAAAATATAATTGGTGCACAGTATACCATGTCAGAAAATGTAGCCATTGGTTAGCTCTCACCCTCTACACAGAAAAAAACCACTTATAGATGTTACAGGTATTGAATTCTTTTTTTTGTTGTTTTTCTCAGTAGAACGTGTGCTACAATCACGATGCCTGAAGTAAACACAGATCACCTGGATGAGCAGCAGGTGCAGCTCTTGGCAGAGATGTGCATCCTTATCGATGAAAATGATAATAAGATCGGAGCGGACACTAAGAAAAATTGTCACTTGAATGAAAACATTGACAAAGGTACAGCTTGTTCACTTTCTAAATGAACCATTAAGTTGATGAAATGATTTCAGAAATACAGTCATGATTAATTTAAAGTCAGGTGGGTGTTGGATCAAACCAGAGCAAGTTCTTTTGTACACACCCTTC
Source organism: Pedionomus torquatus (assembly GCA_013398155.1). NCBI lineage: Eukaryota > Metazoa > Chordata > Aves > Charadriiformes > Pedionomidae > Pedionomus > Pedionomus torquatus. The sequence continues at coordinate 75,576 of VZRU01017229.1, read as the reverse complement.
TTCCCCCCAGCATACAATGTCCTTGTATTTCAAAAGTACTGCAATATGGAAGAACACATGGTTGGAAGCAGTAGCAAAGGGGAGAAATGTGTGATTGTGGATGTAAGCTGTATGTCTTGATAAATATTTTTCAGTCACATTTTGATGATAAAATAGTATTATATTCCTATTATGGATACTTGATTTTATGTAGCTTTTTCCTAAGTATGACGCTTGCTTCTTTGCTGGGTTCTTTTCAAGTAGAAGAGACGTTGATTTTTAAGTAGTTCACACAGAGTTCAAATATTGCTAATAGGAAAGGGATTTTTGTTGTTGTCATTCTAATTGATTGTGGAGTTTGAGGTTGGTCAAATCTGTGAATCTCTCACAGTAGTTTGTGACCTCCTTTTCCATTGTCATGAGAAGCATCTTCTTAATAACAAACTCATGAGTTGCAGAAAAACAGCAATTGTACTGTTTTTAAGGGATTTTATACTTCTGCAATTCCTGAAGCTTCTTGAAATTCCATACAATTTTTTAGGGCTTTTTGAGTCATCTCTTTTTGATAGTAAATTGTGGGTGTTGAGCCCTTCTTAGAATCTTGCTCAAATGTGCATCTTCAGAAGGATGAACTGACTGAGTGTAGTAGAACTCTTCTGTTGCATTATTGTTCTTAGCTCTTTTCTAATTGCATAATGTTTTGCATAAACTGACAGAGAAACCTAAATAACTCAGATTATTACTAACTAAGATTTTTATCAAATCCTTGCTTTTTAAGATGTATCAATTTTAAATTTAGGTTACCCCAAAAATAGAGCATTCTTAAACTCTTATCTTCATGTGTCTTATTTTTTTCTCCTTTTAAATAGCTCTGGGTTTTTTTGTTTGTTTGTTTTTAGGTTTACTGCACCGAGCTTTCAGTGTTTTCTTATTTAATACTGAAAATAAACTGTTGCTGCAGCAGAGGTCAAATGCAAAAATTACATTTCCAGGTTAGTACTGAAATACATTGTATTTATAAAAATGTTTTGTTAAAATCAATATTTTTAAAATGTGCCAGTCGAATTTTACAACATGACTCATTCTGAGTTTTTAAAATTTACTTCTTTGGAGAGGAGATACTTTTGAGAGTTTGAGATGTACTTACCTGATGGATTAAGTAAGATAATGGGAACACTAGCTTATTGTTACACATCTTCCTGGGAAATGATTCATTTGATCCTGTTTCTGCAAGTGCAGAGTGTGCGTTGTTTACCTCCTCTACTGCAAGACCTATTTAGTGGAGTTGAAGCAATTGCTGCTGTAGCTGTGGAACATGTTCTGATTACAGTGTAGTTGCCATTGACGTGATACTGTCCCTTGTGACATCTTGGTCTCAAAATTGTAAAGACATGGATTTGATGGGTGGGCCACTCGGTGGATAAGGAACTGGCTGGATGCCTGCACTCAAAGGGTTGTGGTCAGCAGCTCAATGTCCAAGCAGAAGCCAGTGGCAAGTGGTGTTCCTCAGGGCTTCCACTGGAACCAGTGCTGTTTAACATCTTTGTCAAAGACATGGACATTGGGATTGAGAGCACCCTCAGCAAGTTTGCTGACAACACCAACCTGTATGGTGCAGTTGACATGCAGGAAGGAAGGGATGCCATCCAGAGGGACCTGGAAATCTTGAGAGGTGGGCCCGTGCAGACCTCTTGAAGTTCAGCCACGCCAAGTGCAGAGTCCTGCACCTGAGACATGGCAATCCCAGGCACAAATACAGGTTGGGCAGAGAATGGCTGGAAAGCAGCCCTGAGGAGAAGAACATGGCAATGCTCGTGGATGAGAAGTTCAACATGAGCTGGCAGTGCGCATTGACAGCCCAGACAGGCAACAGCATCCTGGGATGCGTTAAAAGAAGCATGGCCGGCAGGTCAAGGAAGGTGATTCTGCCCCTCTACTCTGCTCTCATGAGACCCCACATGGAGTACTGTGTCCAGCTTTGAAGTCCTCAACACAAGAAGGACACAGACCTGTTAGAATGAGTCCAGTCACAGAAATGATCAGAGGAGAGGTGCTTCCGATATCTGAAGGGAGCCTATAGGAGGGATGGAGAGGGACTCTGTCAGGAAGTGTGGTGATAGGACAGGGGGTAACGGTTTAAAATTGAAAGAGGGGAGGTTTAGATTAGATACTAGAAAGAAACTCTTTCCTGTGAGGGTGGTGAGACACTGGAACAGGCTGCCCAGAGAAGTTGTGGCAGCCCCATCCCTGGAAGTGTTCAAGGCCAGGCTGGAAGAGGCTGATGGCCATGCCTATGACAGAGGGGCTGGTACTCAATGATCTTTAAGGTCCATTCCAACCCAGACCACTCTATGATTCTATGATGTATCAGAGCCCCACTGTTTGAAAGCTGTTGTGCTGTGTTTCACTGAGATCTGCAGACCATTATCTGTGTATGTATTAACAAACTTTTATTTTAACTATAGAAAAAGTGAGGCTGTGCAGTCGAAGTACTCCTGAACTACTACTACAAAATGCAAATGGAGAGACAGAAAACTAAGAAGCCAAATGAAAAAAAAAATGTTACACAGCTGTCTGTTTAAGGATTTCAATTGGAAAACAAATTCAAGTGGTTTTAGTCCCCTTCAACTCAAGGAAGACCTTTTCTTTCCTTCCAGGGGAATCTTTAGGGATTTTTTTTTTACCAGTGAAGACTAACTAATCAAAATGCTCAGTTGTAGTTTGTAGGTAATCTGACTTTATTTTAGATGCTTTTGAGGTGGATTCAGGGATAAAAGGCTGGCCAATCAGAGTTATTATTCATACTGCTAGATAAATTTTTAATATGCTTGAAGCAGAGAGTATAGAGCATCTGTTCTTTAAACACATGCAGAAGCTGCTTATTTTCTTCTACTTATTGTCAGCTGGTCTTGAAGCTCTGGGAATATTTTTGATAATCTGTTGCATATGAACTCCCAAAGGTAATTTTAATTAGTGTTTGCAGGGTAAACAAATGCTTTTCAAACTGTGTCTCTAAGTAGATGCTGTCTTGGGTATGTGAATGTATGTGTTCGTGTGTATCGAACACTAACATGCAAAATAATACTTGGTACAGGCAAATCTTGGTGCAAAATATGGAAAGAAAAATAAGAAGGGAAACATCCTCCTTCCTCTCTGACTCTTCTCTACAAAAAAAGTAGCAAAGCTGTGATGTGTTGAATAACTGTTCTAACTTTGGGGGTTTTTCTGGTGGTAGGTGGTTGGTTTTGGGGGATTTTGGAGGTTTTTTTTATTGAAATGCTTTATACATGTCAAATACATACTGATAAAAACTTCTTGCAGATTGTTTCACCAACACTTGTTGTAGTCACCCTCTAAGCCACCCACTAGAACTGGAAGAGAATAATGCTATTGGTGTTCGGAGAGCGGCACAGAGACGTCTGAAAGCAGAGTTAGGAATTCCCATGGAGCAGGTAAAGAAAGGAAGGAGAAACAGGAATCCGTGCCATTATTTGCCAGTTGCCAGGCTAACTGTGTCTGGCAGGGTCAGCCTGAAACCTAAACATTATTTTAACTTTGGAGATGTAGAGAGAGCTTAGTGAATTTTAGACTTCATCTGCATTCCAAGTGTCAAAAGCTGATATCGCCAAGTGGTATTTTGGAATATTCCACTGCTCAAACTAAACATGAAACAAAGACTAAATAGCACGTTAACGAAGGATTATGTTGTATCAGGCCTGACTATGGGTGCCTGCGTGTTTTCCAGCTGGCTGGGCTGTCCTACTTCCCCTGGGGGAAGGGGATGTGCCCTCCTTCCTCTAGGCCGATGGCAGCGTGCTGTAGGGCTGCTGCTCCTTGAGGGCACAGCTGGGAGCTGCTGCCTGCATCCCTGTATGAGTCCCTCTGCAATCCCGTTTCCTATGGGAAGCAGGGTGCCCTGGGCACTCAGTGCTTCTTCCAGGGCAATCACACAGCCCTTTTACCTTCCTGGCTGAATTACATGTGTGGTCAAAATCTCTTTCCACATTTTTGTAGCTAATGATGTTTGTGTCGCAGGACTTAAGAGAAGCAGTGTGTCACTGGGCTTGTCCCCAGAACTAGTTACTTGATCTGCCACTAGCACAGATCCCTGATAGATCAGGGCTATGTGCAGGCTGTCAGGTCACAGTTCTGGCCTTGCCTCTAAGTAGCTGCCAAGTCTTTTCCTTGGGAGGCAGGGGCAGGTCCTCATCCTGTGTTTGTCAGCTCTTTGGTAATTGGGGGTTAAGATCTGTAAATGTTACTTAATAATTACTGTATAGAAGAAATCCACTCAAAATGTCACAGGGTGAGTCTGGCTAAAGAGATGCTGTGCAATTCGTTTCATCAAAAGTACAGTAAAAAAATCTTTTTCGCAGTAATTCTTTCTGAAGAAGTACATTGTAGTTGTCCATTTGGGAGAAAAATAAGGAAGAGGGCAACAGTTGATAGTTCTTCTGTAATGCCAAGCAGTGCCATTTACTCTCCTTTGACAGCCGTTACGACGTGTTTTGGTTGTAGGTAACTCCAGAAGAAATCTCCTACCTGACGCGAATCCACTACAAGGCCAAGTCTGATGGGATCTGGGGTGAGCACGAGATAGACTACATCTTATTCGTACAGAAGGACGTCACGCTGAACCCCGATCCTAATGAGATCCAGAGCTACTGCTACGTGACACAGAAAGAACTGAAACAGCTCTTGGAGAAAGCCTCCAAGAATGAAGTTAAGATTACACCGTGGTTTAAACTAATCGCAGAGACTTTTCTTTTTAAGTGGTGGGATAACTTAACTAACTTGAACAAATTTGTCGATCATGAAAAAATACACAGAATGTAAATAGCTGAGGTAGAAGACACTGAAGACCGCACTCATGTGCTGTCTTGGTAACTACCAACTGTTGAGTGCAGCAAAGTGATCCACCTGGAGCATGTTTAGCAAATTTATACAGCAATGGTTTTAACCAGTGGTTTTTTTCTTCTCTCTTCCCCTCCTCTTCCTCCCAGCCCCATCCCTCCTGGGTGAGTTAAGCTTCATCTCATATGCAAATGGGTGACGGTAGCCTAAGAACCCCGTGGGCTTCTTCTTTCTCCCTCCCTTGCCTGGTGTGACATGAAAGACCCTCAGCCCTTGTGTGCCCGGTTTCTGTGATGTCCTGGTGCAGGGACGGGGGCTGTGGGGGCAATGGGTGCCTCCTCTCCAGGTCCTTGAGTGGAGCTGGTGCCTTCCCAAACAGTGATTGCACCTGACGCTGCCTTCCAAAATAGTCATTGCAAAAGAGCTTGGGTTCTGCATTGCTGTTGAGAAGGCGCAATTCACTCAAAGTAACCAGGATTATTTTAATTGCAGAAGGCAAATCTCTTCAGCTACTGTACTCAGTAATTAAACAAACACATAAAAGCGTAAGTAATTGGATTGTCTGTGCAGACTGAGTTACATGTTGAAGTGCTGCAATATGTGTCATAGCTCTGGGTAATAAACACTGCAGGGGGGAGGGGTCCCCACCAACCTTCTCTGGGTAGTTGATGGTTGAGTAAGGGACACCTCTTAGGGGGAAAAAAAAAAAAGAAAGAAAAAGGGGGAGAGGTTAATTAATTACACCAAATGTAAATGTAGCCTGTGTTTGCAGAAGAGACGCGCAGTCAATGAGTCTGCTCCATCTTCCAGAAAACAAAGCCCCTTATATCAAGAAGCTTTTGTTTTGTTTCCCTGCAACATCTACTCTAATAGTCCTTCCCGAAAAATTCAAACTCCTTCAACTCCAAAATTCAAGACAGACAATGCATAGGCTTACATCAGGTGTTCATTTCAGTTAATTGGTAATTGTACCAGAAGGCAAGAGCATTTTTGATCCTGCAGTCAAGTGCTAGTAGCAAGAAGAAACAAACGCTTCTTTTAGTAAGACAAATAATCAAGGGTATCTCACTTTGAATTAAAGTTTTTTGTGTTTGGGAATTTTTTTCCCCAAAAAAGCTTAGTCATGATTTTTTTTTCTGTTAGCAGACTACTCCATCTAGACTTTTTAAACTGTGTCTTCCCGGGAGCAGCTAGATGAAGTAGGATGTTGTTCATGCCACATCGTGCATGTAAAACGTAGGTTTGACTAGTCTGTCTGGTTTTGAGGTGGAACTAAACTTTTCCAATGGTTAACATTTCCCTTTCGCACCCCAGCTGTGGCTGCAGCGCTGACACTGCCCTGGGCCAGCCCCTCCACTGGTTCAGTGCCCGGTGGGTTTCACAGCCCCGTTTGTTGGATGTTGCCCTGAACTGATGTGTTGCCTTGAAGGCAGTAACAGCAGGCGAGGCTGCGGTACCGCAGTGCCACAGCTCTCCTGTGCTCAGTGCCAGCAGCCACACTCCCTAACCTATCAGAGGACTTTGCAATGATTTTAAATAAAAGATTGTCTTTAAAGATACCGTTACGATTAAAATACTTAACCCCAAACCTTGGACTGGTGTTTTCTTTCCAGGGTTTGAGCCCCATGGGGAATAATCTGTCATTACTACACTGTTAACAAGAGGGTGCCTGTGAGGCGCCACTGGAGCAGCGGGATGAGGGGAGCAGGACATCAATTTATTTTTGTTTTAGCGAAGTTCTGCTTTTCTAGTTGAAGTGTCCAGCTTGTAGCCAAAGCTGACAAAGCACACCCTAAAGTAGAAATAAAGTACGTAAGGAGACCGACAGCTGAGTGTTGCTAAACAGTTCTTCAAAAATACCTTTAAATGTTTGGACATCATTACAGTTTTTCTTGACATTTAACTTCTCTGCAGGGTTACAGAACATCTTTAATACCCAATTTATTGCACAAAGTAAATGAGGGAAACAATGTGGATTTACACATAATGCTCCAATACACTAAAGTTGACATCTGCACCCTCCTCTTAACTGTTGTATTTAAAAAATAGTAATAATTTAAAGATTCTTACAAACAAATATAAACCAGAAAGGGTTTTTAACACTCGTATTTCACTGGATTCCCATTTAATCTCTTAAACTGTGCGATTTAAGCGTATTGTTTAAGTAACGCATTATAACGTGCAATTTTACTAACCTCTAGCTTTTTCTGTCATGTTCTTGACCAACTGGGGACAAAATAGAGTATTTCACATTCGACAAAATGTTTTGCCTTGCACAGACACAGAAATTTTTGTCATCCTAAGCAGAGGATGACGGTAGCATCATCGATGTGCGCTCAGGGCAAAATTTCAGTCTGATCCTCCTTTCCTACATACCTGAAATAGTAAAAGCTGTAAGTTGTGACCTGTCGGAGTGGGAGACAGACCCGGAGTAACGATGGAGTCTCAATATGAGTATGATCGTTCTCCTTAATTCTACACACCTACAAAGGTTATATAGGTATCCACAAAAAGCACACAGTAACAACCTGTCCTTGTTCATAGCTTTTGTCTGCTCGCCTCAAGCTGTTACACGACTGATAGAGGGTTGCTGCCCACACGAAGGAGTCTGTCTTCACTTTCCAGACTTAACTTGTTTACCAGTTCGTTACTTCCCCTTCCAGGCGGGATCAAGGACAAGTTGCTTTGCCCTTTTGTCGTGGTTTCAGCCAAATTTACCAAAACCTGATTGACAGATGTTCCCCCTCCCCCCTTTTGGTCAGAGAAGAGAGGAAGGAGTTAAAGAGATTCAAGAGTTTAGAACAAGCTAAACTACTTTAATGAAAAATATAAGTAATATAATANTGGTCCGTTCTGGGTCACTTGTCCTGTCCGCTCCTCCTTGAAGGTGGGGCCCTCCAATGGGCAAATGCTGAAAATTATCTGACCTTGGTTCTTCCAGCAATAAGTCTAAACAAGGGCCTCTCTGCAGACCATCCCTTGGTATAATCAGGTCTTATCACTGTGAGACGGAACAGCTCTGAACAATGTGCTGTTAATTTCAGAGTTTAGCTAGTTAGAAGAGGCCTAGCTAAGAAAGTAAAACTGTAAAACAGAAAATTGGTTCTTTTTACCTCAAACCAGGACACCTTTTTACATCTAATTGTGCAGCTGTGATTTGCTAAACACTGGATTGCTCACACCAGTGAGATCATGTCCTTTATCACTTAGCCCTTCTTCCCCAGTGACCTCCCTGCCCAGGTGGCAGGTCGGTGCCAGAGCTGTGGATACTGCCCCGAGCTCCAGCCCCCGTTCAGCACAGCAAAGGGGCAGTGTTTCTCCTGCTGGTTCCAAGCCACCTCACGCCCATGCCCAGACACCTTCGCAAGGAATTTGACAAATTCCCTTCACCCCCTGACTCACTCCCACCTTTACCTACACCAAACTCATCATTCCACACATCACAATGAATTTGCACACGGGAAACCAAACCTTACTGATGCCGTACCTCATGAAGCCATGCATTTTTAATTCCGATGGTACCTTCATTAACACACACCTCACATTTCTAGGCGTAACCCTGTTTTAAATCCTTTAAATGTATTACTGCTACGCGAAAGTCAGTAGTAAGACAACAGAAGGAAGTATTTTTTTGTGTCTGCTTACAAATGGTTTCTGCCACTGGTATCGACAAATTTCTTATGGTATCAGAACTTTCACGTATCGTAACTACTAACACGAACCACGTACTTTTTAAACACGCTACATGACTAGAAAGGAAGACGGGACTAGAAATTAGTTTTAATAAACTTAGTTTTAATTAGTTTTGATTTGGAAGACTGCTTATCTTCTCTGTGTTTTCCCAGATTTTCTCTTTCCAGCCAGCAGATGCTTTGGCTTCAAGTCAAATATGTGTCTGTCTGCCTCCCCTTTCCTGCCCAGGCGATTCATTTTCTTTTGAGCCTTCTTTGCCATGGTCTTCACCTTCTTCACCATCTATTTAAAAACAGACAAACAGACATGCAGAATAACGGCCTCAGTACCTCAGGTCACTTGTTTTACCTTTAAAAAAAACATGCAGCCAGTGTTAAAATCACAACAGTGATTTTAACAAGGACGTGAACTATCGCCCACCACATGGTACCACCTGCATTTCTGGATCAGTATCACTGCCACTGACACGAATCTTCCACAGCAAAACTCTTCTTTCTCCACTTCGCCAATGACCTGATCACGCCATCCCTCAATGCCTAGCTTCCTAACAGCGGAACCCCACCGGTTGCACAACTCTTCCTTCATACTTCCACTTACAGACAAAAATTTAAAATGTACTTTCTTAGTCTATTAGTACAGCTTATTTTTAAGAACAAACTAGGCATTTTTGAAGTACAGAGCGTTCAAACGAACAGAAGATGTGGCTGCCAAGAAAAGCAAGATGAACTCCCAACAAACACAACCAGCCTGGCAGGAGGTTTCCCAGAAGCTGCTTTAAGTACAATCACGCTGTTTTAATTGCTAGAAAGGTAAATAATTTCCAACAAACCTTTTCATCACGGAGGCCAGAAACATCCCGCGGTGGGCGAGAGGAGCTGCGACTGCGTGCCACGGACTTGGGGGTTTCAGACTCATCACGTTTACGTTTCCTCGTAACACTACGGGACCTTCTCACGTAATGGGCCTGAAATTCAAAACATCGCTTTAATTATTAAAAAACAGAAACAATCAGCTCAGACACGCTCCACTTCTAATCAGACTAATATGAAATACCAGGAAGTGGACTGCTGTGATTTATTATTTTGGTTATTCCATAAAGACCTTGTCAACTGTTGGCCACTGCCTTTCTGTCCTACATAAATATTCACATTAGGGTGAATAATAGTATACTGTTCTCACAATTAATAACTCTAGTTTTATCATTTTTTCCTGAGTAGATGAAAAAATAATAGATAAAAAGACACAGACAATTAATGGCTAGCCACACTGAAGCAATTTTGCAACAGCAAAAAAGCAATGAAGAAACCTACCCTGATTTGTGTCCTCTTTACAGGACAAAGCCCTAAGGCATCTCCAACATGAAGACCATCCTACAGCATCACTACTACATTCCTCCTCACTGAGGTCACTCCGAAGTCCATATGGCAAGTCAGCTTTGAGAAGCATAAATGCTCACTTCAGGTATGTAGTGCTGACATTCCTTGTTTCACAAGTCCTTGTTTTAATTAAAGAATCTGAGATCTCAAAACCTAGACAGCCATAATACTGCTGGATTTGCTGTACAAAATGGGTATTTTTTTTAATTTCTGATAAAATGAAATGCGTCCTGAAGGCAAATCTATGTTTGAAGTACTTCAGGTGCCTTGCATCTAAAGACACCAGTTGCCCTCAAAAACTTCAAATAAAACTTACAGCATTAATGAACTCAAAAAAGATAAGTCTGATCTATTCTGACATAGTAATGTCTCATCCAACAATGCAGACTTGAAAATTAACAAATATATTTAGCCAAACCCTGTTCTTGAATCCTACGCAAATTCCAAAAGAGTTCTAATAGAAAGCAGTGCATATATACACGTGATTCTTGACACAGTATTTTTTCAGCCTACTCAAAACGTTTGTTCACATCACTCAAAAGTTCAGGTATCGACTGCTTCACCTGGGTTTCCTATTTTCTCCTTAAGAGATTCTCACCTCTCTCTTGTGCCAACTGTAATATGCATTTCAAATATGCTCAAAGAAATTTAGCATGTGTTGAAATTGATGTCTTTTAGATAAACATTGTGTTTACTTAGGAAAAACTTACATCGTCTTTATTTGTCATGTCGAGTCCAAGTTCAGTCATTTCTTTCTCTAGCACCTTCCGCTGGACCTGTAAAAAGACAGTTAAGTAAATATCTTTATTTCAAAGAAGGACGGTTCCATCTTATTTTTTGTCTTAATATACCAACATAAGCCCATTTACATTCACTACATGTTTTATTCCTTTGACAACGCACAGGCAGATAATTCAAGTCATAACTTCACATTTCATTCATTGCAACTTAGTTCTCTTCACCTGTAAATCCTTCTTCACAGGGCTTCAATGTTCAAGCATACCCCCAAAAAATCTTTCAAATAGTTTGCCTTTTTTGGGGGAAGGTGACAAAGAGAGGTATTTCTGTCAGAAATGTTTCATTCTTCCAAAACGCACACACTTTGGGGGAGGCAAGAAATATTTGGTGCAAAATCATCAACATACATTTTATCAAAATGTCCAGTTTTGAGTTTGTTATTCTGCAATCATTTTGGACTGGTCACAAGAGATTCTTACACTAGAAAGTATGAATCTTAGCTTCCAAAAAGAAGTAGATGTAATCTTTTCCAGCATAGGGAGGGCTCCATTACAAATTTTACACCACTTTAAATATATAATTCTCCTAATTATTTACATTTAAAATAATAATTTTTTTTTAAATACAATGCAGTAATCCAATTAAATGAGCTGAACTGTATCATTTGAAACTTTTTTCTGCAATATACACAAAAATCTTACAAAAGACTCAGTTGTGTGACACAAACAAAAAGGGCTACTGTCACTCCTCTGGTTTGGCCCCGGTAACCAACCGGCGCCCAGAACTCTGAGGACACAAGGAGGCAAGTAGCAAAGAAGGAGAAATGTGAGACAGAGCGATCAGTCCCGCTGCCCCATATCGTTACATGTTTTCACAAAGTTATTACACATCAGCAAGATTTTCCTACAGAATGCATCCTGTACTTGCCTTTTTGGCTGTTCTAGGCATCCTCGGACCTCGAGTATCTTTCTCCTTTGACTGCAGGATTTTCAGTTTCTTCTTTTCTCGGATCTGTTTTGCCAACTGTCGGATTTCCATCATTTCTTCATCTTCGCTTTCTGGCTCACTGTCATATTCTCCAGCAGCTTCTCTCAGCTCTTCCTCTTTCTCTAATTCTTCCAGTTTCTGAGATTTTGAAGAGATGAAATGAAAATCAAGGCACTTGTCAAATCCTTGACTTACAATCCTTAACATTCCATCTTTGCATGGCCCAGGGCCACGACAGCATGGAGACCCTTCAAAGAAACAGCATTATTTGATAACGACCCTCCCAGCCACACTTAATGCAGCTGGTGATACAGATTACCTAAGACCTGCACACTGCTATGCAGATTGACTCGATCACATTGCATTATAGTTTGGCTGTATTTGTATGACTGCCCCAAAGCTTCTCACCATGTAAATGCAGATAAGACTATACTGTGAACTGTCCTACCTCTGCACCTTTGGCAAACGCAATCTGGAAAACCCCTTCTCCTTCTACATTTAACAAGAGTTTGGAACACCAGCTACTCACATGAACCCACTTGCACAACCAGCAGGCTCCAGTCTGCACTCACTACTTCTCCGTAACAGCCAGCAATAAGTTAAGAGCAGTACTTGTTATTCAATAAAAATGCTACAAATTGAGACCTGAGTTTTGTTTACTCCAGCAGACACAAACTAGATGAGTGAATTTCCTATTATTGACAATACATAAAGTTTGATAGCTACATTCCTTCTGACTATGGTCCAAGAATGAAGAAATACAACATCTCCTGGAATCCTCATAATTTAATACAGAAAAGATAAGATCACCATCATTCTGACAAGGTAAGGCAATTTTCCATTCTTCTGAAATTCTGCCCTTGATCATTCAGAAAACAGTATCTTTTCCCATGGTGAGTGTAGATATAAAAGAACTTGTTATCATAACATACTGTTTTTAATCTACAAATACAATCATTTACACTAAACAAATAAAGGGACAGAGAGGTAAGGTAAGTGTAAAAAGGAAAATGGAAAACTCACTCTCATTATATCTGGATCGATGTAGTCAAGTATATTATGACCTTCCCATATCTCTGGTATCTTATCATATTTTTCAGATGCATTCATCAAGTCCCAGTATTCTTAAAAAAGTTAACAGAAGTTGATAAAGAGACAAACATAGCTTCAAAGAATGTTCAATGACAGAAAACAACACTCAGATCACAGTAATAAAAACTCAATATATCCCTAAGTGGCAAGAATTTGATGGCTTCTCTTGACATCTTCACAAATACTGCTGATCCCCTTCCTACTGTCACGTACTGAACAGCCATAAAAAGCAACAGATACCCAGCTGAAACGAATACATGCAGTCTCTCTCTTACTGATACTTTGTTAACAAAGAGAGCATCAAGAATTAATGAGATGGCACAATCATGAAACAGAAAGGAAGAAAGCACTTGCATCATCGGACCAGTTATTATATGTCTGTGACTCTAAAAGGGGAAACAGCTGAGTGACATTACGAAAAAAGGAATAGTCACTGCAGATCACCAGCTCTGGAAGAAAAGGACAGTATGCAATAAAATGGTGGCATTGGTACTAGTTGAAAGAAGTCAGGTTTAGGTATTTCTTGTAAGACTGAAACAGTCAACTTTACTGCTTAATAATGACTACTATAGAATACTTACTCTGAAGATCCAAAACATAATCATCTCCCATTTCAACTTCAAGATCTCTCTCCTGCAAAGACATTCATATCTTTATATACCTTCTAATTTTAAAACCGTGTGCTATTACAGCAAATGTAAAAACCATCTGCTGACTTCCTATTCAAGTGACACCACTTACCAATTTCCTCCTGGGTGTGTCTACTTCCATGCGTTTCTTACGTGCTACTGCACCCTCAGGTATAAAAGGCAGCCGCTCCTGAAATCAATGCAACAATCCATCCCAATAAAAGAGGGGAAAAAAATCTGATTTTTTTTTTATAATGCTATATATATCTTCATTGCAGAATAATGTATTTATAAAGCATACAAAATCCCAAGCTGGCTCTCCCATCAGCGTAGGTGGTTATAGATAAAAAGTAAGCAAATTGCACCGTATTAACAGCTCATACCTCAATAGGACAGAATTCTTATCCTACTGAAGTAGTACTGGGAAATACACTAAAAATTGTAAACGTGTAGCTTACCTTGTTATCTCTTTTGGTCGGCATAGCCAAGTGTAATCTATTCAATACTTCATTCACTTTATTTCCTTTCATTTTGGTATCAACACGATGGGCCAACAGTCTGTCACAGGCCTGAAAGTGCACATGGCAGCATTAGGTAAGGAATGAAGCCTTCCCGACACAAGAAATGACACAGTAGGCTTTCAAAGGCTTTCAATCCCAAATATGTAGCTTCACATCTCATCTTCTGCCTAACCTAGCTCTCCAGCTCTCAAGAAAGCACTGACTTATTTTTTATATAAAGTACCATGGGAAGATGCATATGATCCTTTTTCTTTTTTACAATGAGCTGACAGTAAGAGAAAACAACAGGACTTGGAAAAAAATCCCCAAATTTTTTTTAAAAATCATGATTAGTATTACACAATTTTCCATTTGCACCCAAATCCACTGAAGCTCAACAGGCTATAAGGGATCACAGGCCTAAAGTTTATCACTATAATGGAGAGTATAACTGAGATTAAGTTCATACAAATGAGGGAAAATGTAAGCTATTCATTTGGAATGAAATTGAGAGGGAAGAGACCTACCTCTGTTTTAACTTGGATTACACCTTCTTCTGTTAGAGTACTTGTCTCTATTACAGAAAATCCTTCCGCTTCAAAACTTTCAAATATTTTCTGAAATAGAAACATTAACCCAAAGAATTATATTCTGCCCATCTCTTAATATACTAATACATTCAAAGCAGAAATCTGAATCTAATATCAACACATTCAACTTGTTACTTTATTAGAATGTGTTCTAAAAAGATTACAGAAACTTTACTACAGTTCTTTTTAATTTGTTTCTTCTTTCATAAGCAAATAACTACTTTCTATAAGGCACCTATAAATGACCCACAAGGAAAAAAAGAGAAAAAAAAAAAGAGTGAGCGACACACAAATTCTGTGTGTCCTTCAACTCGTAGATGCAAAAGAATTAGCCCTGCATATACACAACCTTGCCCAGCAGGACCTTCTACTGCAACTGTTCAGCACCCCTCAGTTTAATGCTCAGTCTCTGAACTCTTACTGAAATGATTATGAAGCAAATCTATTCAGTCTTACTTCCAACACCTGTAGTAATTGAAAGTTTACACAGCGTCAGAGATTTCTGACACCACTAAAGACTTGCTTTCTGTTTGGCGTTTACGACATTCAGGTGAGAATATACACTAGACAATACTTTAAAAAAGATATGGGTGAAGACCCAGAAAGCTACTTTCCCTTACACCATGAAACAGTCAGATAAAAGAAATAATCATGTAAAAGTCTCTGCCCAATAAATGTAACAGCCATCCACAACACTAGCGCATAGTATTTTTGTAAATGATGGAAGACAGAGAGGTGGGAGATGCAGTCTAACCTGACTCTCTTCAGGAAGCTCTGCAATCCTCTTCACATCACATTTGTTTGCAACAATTATAAGTGGCTAGTAAAAAGAAAAAAGAAGAATCATAATTCAAGTTATGTTATAAAAAACCTGGGGTTTGTCAATAATGTAAAGCAAACCTACCTTGTTAGCAAACAATGGCTTGATATTTCTGAAGAGCTCTACTTGCTCCTCCAGGCTGTGCCCACACTGCTCAGACACATCCATCACGTAAAGCACAGCAGCACGAAGATGTGCAAGTGCAGTTATAGCCTGCATCTCGATGGTGTTCCTATCCTCCAAAGGATGATCCAAAATACCGGGAGTATCTACTACCTAAAAGTAACAAAATTAAGTCAGGCCTTATTACAGGATTGATGCACTATTCCAGGCTTTTTGGTCTTTTTTTTAAGACAGCAACATGCTTTACTTTCTTGTCATAAATAAGACAAACTGAGGAAGTGATTATGGAATAATGGGAGAAGAACAAGGATTCAGAAAAACCAACACTCCAAGTATTGAACAAGTAGGGAAAGCCCTGCCCCAACCTGGCCCAGAATTTGACAGTGATTAAAAGCAAGCTGGCAGTAATTCCATTTCCATTCTTCCCTCAGGCTGAAAACACACCCATATATGTACATTTTGAGAATAGATTTTGACTACTGCCCTCATTTGGCACATTGTACTTTGCACAGCAGCTCTCGGACGTTGTGCGTCTCATCAAGACACAAAAAAGCAACTCACATTGCAAAATGGCAAACCAGATTACAACCAGTTAAGTTTTCAAAGCAAATGCAAAATAGCAACAGTTCTTACCTGCCAACGCAGATACTTATAATCCATGTGTCCCACAAAGAGAGATTTGGTGGTAAAGGCATAAGGCTGCACTTCTACATCTGCTCTCGTAACCTGAAAGTAAGATGTATTCACACACATTTACTGAAAATTTCTTGACATTTCAAGCCATACGTCATAATTGTAATACGCTTCCTTTGCTACAGAAAAAGCTAAAAATTGGTTGGTTTGGCTTCTCTGCAGAATTTATCTATCAGAAAATACGCTAATGAGATAAATGCTATTTTGGAAAATAGCATGATTTCTGAAAGTGAAATCTAGCATAATTTTCCATTTATCCCTCCAGGAATTTCATTCAACATTTACTCACACATTTGAATTTGCTACCGCTCGCATCAGACAGTACCATAAAGATACTAAATTGTTTAATGTTACCTTATTTTAATTAAATGGTATCTCAGTATTATTTTGGAAAAAAAACAAAAAACAAAAAACAAACAAACAAACAAACAAACAAAAAAAAAAAAAACAAACAAACAAACAAAAAACACACCACCACATTCACATACCTTATTTATAAAGCTAGATTTCCCAACGTTTGGGTAGCCACACAACAGAAGAGTTCGTGTATTGGGATCGATGGTTGGCAAACGAGACAAATGTTGTCGCACTGAAATGTTAAAAATCTTAGTAATTTCAGTTCTACTGAAATAGAATAAAAATTCATATGCTGAATTGTTTATATGCAAATCAATACCTCTTCTTAAATTATAAATTCATTCATCATTTATGAAAATGTGTAATGTTTGTAAACTCCCCATGTATCTACATATAACAGAAAAAGAAACTCAGTATTTAAAAAATGAAGACCACTTTCTTTGAGCTATAATGACCCCATCAAATCAGGCAACACAACCTGAAGAAATAGTAAGCCTAAAGTAAGGAGTAACGTTTGGAAAATATTTAGCACTACTTCTCAAATATATGTAAGTGATGATAACAGTAAATAAAACCATGGCTGCAACTTTCAAGCAAAGAAAAACATTTCACAACCATTAGTAATACCATAAAATTTAAATTATTTTCAAAGAGAAAACCATTTAGTTAAAAAATAAATTATAAGTATTTGGGGATTATGAAACTTCTTCTATGTTTCCCGTGTCTATGTTTTACATTAAACACATTCTTTTAACTATTCAAGCCTTATTTTTGTCTATTTATAACGCCAACCTTGCTCCAAATATTCCAAGCTTTGTTTCTGTCTTTTGATGATTGTGCACATTCGTCCCAGCGCAGCACGTTTCAGCTGTTTGCAGCGGTAAAGGGAATCACCGTATTTCATCAGCCGCACATAGTCTTTAGCAACACTGTGGAGACGGGAAATAAAAATTCAGCCAACTATCAACCAGGCAGGTACAAAATTGAAGAAATTAATGTCCCTTACTTGTCAATCAAATTCTTGGCAATATTAATCTGTCCCAAAGCCAGCTTGTAGTGGTCTTTGTCATAGAGAACATTCATCAAATCTGCATAAAAAGGATGAATATCCTAAAACAAAAGAATAAAATAAAATTAAGACTAATATTTTCTTTAAGATGACTATTTCTTGGCAACTATATAAGGTAGGTTTTTTTTTTCTCCAATAGAGAGAGCAAACATGACAATACAAGCCAAACTGTTTTCATTACTATCTTACATAAGAAAAACAATCTACTTAGTCAATAAATGCATAATTCTTAATTTTAATTTCTTCTGCAAACACATCTTGACTTCTTTCATACAGAGTTCCCATTTCACCTTTTGCCTTGTACAACACTTTGCATTACACTTTCCGAGGTATTTTTTTAAAAAAATAAGAAGCCTGCAGAAGTAGTTTCTATAAGCACATACCAGAAACACAGAAACAGTATTAATTCCTCCCTTCTTCTGAATTTTATATTAAGTTCTGTGTAAGACTGGATATGAAGCATTTCTTTAATGACCAAGTAAATCCTTCAGATTTTCAAGGAAGCAGGGTTTTTGGTTCAAATCTTTTAAATAAAATGTTTCAGCTATTTATGTATTTATTTGCAGAAATTTCATCATGTGATGTTAGACAAAATACAGCAGATATTTATGGGGATTCTGCAGTAATACTCACTGGATATGAAAATATCAGGAAAAAAATACAGTCACGGGTCAACAATTTAAGCATAAGCAGAAAATTGTATATTAAAAAAACCTCAAACCCCACTGGACAGGTGGGTCCAGTTGAAGTTGTTGGGAAGTTAAGGCTATGCACATCTTTTCAAAGTATATTTCCACCACTATCCTTTATGGGACCAAGAACAATGTCCAAGTAACTTCTGAAGAACTGAAAATGCAAAGCAATGTGATCTATTTAGGTATTTCTTACTTCCTGCAAATATTTTCTAGGGAAAACTAACCATAAGCACAATTTACATACATACACACACAAGAAATACAACACAACATACTTAAGAAACCCCACACTTTCTTTCTCTTCATCAAACAGCAACTTCTGGCAAACATATCTGATCAGCTAAAACCTTGTAAAATTCACCTTCAATGACCATACATAGGCACAACTGAAACATCCTTTCTTAGTAAGAACATACTATTTTTGCAGAACAAGTTTGCCTAAAATTACTCCCAGTAAAATCTAGCGGGTGTCAGTCAAAATCATCTACACAGTAAATCCGCAAGACGTTGCTCGGGCCAAAATAAACAATAAAATAAATACACTGTTGAGAAAGTATTCCTGATGCTGTGAAAGCAAAGTTCCTTTATGATCTGGAAACTGGGGAAATGACAAAAAACTTACATCTAATTTGGGGAAATCCGTTAAGATCTGAGTGAGTCTATCATGGTAATTTTGTTGAGTATATTTAACTTTTCGCATGTAAAAATGCCGGATCCGATGGATTTGATAATGTTTATGAATGACAGTTGGAGTCTTCCGCTGAGTCTTTGACAATGTCAAATCTATGAAGTCCTGCAATCAAGGAACCATTATTAGTTATACAAATTGCCAAGTTCAAAAGCCATCGATTATTATTTTGGTGGTGCAGTTCAGTTAAGCCCACCCACGCCACACACAGACCCACGCAGTAAGTTTTTGAATAAAACACGTGAATCCCGGGTTCCCACCTCCGGGCAGGAAGAAGCCGTTTGCACGTTATTCTTTCTCCAGTTTTTCTATCGTTTGGTTAACCGAAGGCCGGCCTCCCGCCCGCCTCCGCCGCAGCAGCTCCTCAGGAAGCAAACCCGGCTCCACCGAGGCCTGGCGGCCTGGCGGCCTGGCGACCTGGGCCCGTCCCAGGTCGGAAGCACGACAGGCCCAAACCCCGCGAACCATTCTTTTATCCGAGCTTTTTAGCGCTGCCACGACGCTAAACATGACACGGGAGGGATTTTTGTGGGGCCACCCCGACACACCCGCGCAATGAGGCGAAGAGCGGCCCCAGCACCGCTCCTCAGGCGGCAGC